>JANHGN010023025.1:19636-65569 GCA_024605025.1 Megaceryle maxima | reverse complement strand
TTTGTGTGCCTGGTTTCCTTTTTTTTTTTTTTTTTTTTTTTTTTTTTTTTTTTTTTTTTTTCCCAATTCCTTAGCTTAGTCTCTAACAGTAGGTTTGCATAATCTCTTCCAGCATCACTGGTTGACAGCTGTTTAGTAATGTAGTAATGTACAAAGGAATTTAGAGATGACTGCTGGGAGATTCTTTCAGTATAACATTTTGGTGCTGAAGCAGCTGGAATCCGATAGCTTAAGAGCTGTATTCCATGAATGCTTCACTATTAAGAATGTTTTTAATTGTTGAATTTCTTCTTAATATACAAAAAATGTAGCCATTCTGTTTGTTTTTTGTTTGTTTTTTAACAAAAAAGCCCCAAACAAAAAACAACAACAAAACCACACGACATAAGCAATGAAGAAAGGTTATTGGCTGAGGGGAAAAAGTGGTATCTGGGGCTGATTGCCCAGGGACTGCTGCATTTGTCTCTCAAATTCTCAAAATTCTCTTTAAATGTGAGAGAGCTCTGTACAGCTAAGTGATTTTTGTATGTTGTACCACTGTGTTCCTGCCTATTACAGCACTGACAAGGAATTTTCTACTGACTAATACAACTGTTAAAAGCAAAAGCTACTTTTCTTACCTATATTCTAAACTTCTTGTCCCCAAATGTCTTTTTTATTTTTATTTTCTTTCTACAGTTCAAAATTGTGGTTATGCACCTTGTGACACTTCTGTGCTTCTGGGAAAGTGCTAGGATTGGGGTTTCTACTTTTGTTCTTGTGCTTTCTAGAGTAAACTGTAGTGAGCTTGAGCTTCATAGGTCTGCTTGCCATTTTAGGAGAGATTTAGCTTATTGTTATTATTATTATTAGATTGTTCTACATGTGATGCCGAATGCAGGTAACAATATTGTTAACTAAAAGCTGTTGATGCAACAGTGCCTAGTAATTGCATAATAATTCTTAGAAAGGAGCTGAGCTGCTGTGGAATATGGGAGAGGGACAGAAAAGGCGTTGGGCCCACTCAGTTCGGTGGTGCCCGCTGTCCTCTTTTCAGTCCATGTAGGTAGTTTCATGCAGCTTTTTAGAAGCTGGAATTTTGAAATGTATGAAGGATACCTTTAACCTCTTGCATCTTGCAGCAATTCACTCTTATCTATGGGTCAGTCGTGCAGTTGATTAGTAGGAAGAATTACAGTTGCTTTAAGTGGGGTATTAATAAACAAACAATGGGATGGAGCAAAGCTCTTTGCAAATTCAGATGCATTGAGGAGGTTGCCAGTCAGACTGAGGATAATTGTCATCTCTGGGAACTGAGTTCCTGAAGCCATGTGAGGATATGCACATTAGTGTTTTCAGACCTCTGTTTCTATGTTAATGATCTGTACGTAAAGGCTTCAATAGAATGTAATTTTTAGTAAATGTTACAGGGGGCTGATTTATAGGAGGAAAAAACATCTGTTGTTAGGAAAAATGAGTGTTTGTGGAAGTATTGTTTGATTTCAGACTGAAAAATTTGGGAAGTCAACAGTGGCAGATTTCTTGTCTCCGTGCTATGTAACAGCAACCATATTGGAAATCAGCAGGCCACAAATACATGTTCTCTATTAAGCTGTTTTCTTAGTTTGTAATTGTTCTTAGAGAGTTACATGATTAGAAAAAACTTGTAATTTAGAGAAAGTTATATAATGTGTGGCAAGGACAGCAAATTGAAATAATCTGACACAGATATTGGCAAACCCATGACATCTAGTTAATTAAGACTTCATTAATTTGAAGTGTGCCTTTTAAAATTTTTTTATGCCTATTTACAGTATAATATTTCTGAAATTGTGTAAAGACTAAAGTGTGTACAGAATAGATCTTCTGTGGCATGTGTTTGCTGCTGTAAGAATATCAAAGCAACTATTTAATATCTACCATACAGAATGTTGCTGTATTTTTTCATTGTAATTTCCTCTTGTAGTATTATAGTTATGAATATTTTAATGAAATTTAGTAATTTTGTGGACAAAATGTAGTCAATGTGAGCATTTTGATATTAGAGTAGTACATTAGTATACATCATGATGGTCACTGACTGCTGGTAGGAGTTCTAGAAACTTATAATAATGACTCTTTTGTTTTTTTTTTTTCTTGGCTACCGTTTCTTTTTCAGGTATGTAAAACTTCACTGAGTTTCTCTCCTTTTTTCCCTTGTAGTTGCATGTGATGTTTGTTAACTTCTCTTTTCTCTCCCTGCCTGAACTTAGTTTGGAAATACTATTAGAAGTTACATGTCTCAGTATATATGCAGCACTTTGCACAACAGTATAATTCTAATAAGTACGTGTAAAGTTGTTTGTGAGTATTAGAATAATCACCATCCTGTAGAAAGTGTGCTGCCTAGAGTAACAGATGGTCATCGTATTCTCTTGAATATAGGTAACAGTGTATATTAGTTCACTTAAATGTAACAGTTTTTAGCGTTTAAGAGTAATTTGTTTGTATGTAATTTTTCTCTCTTTTTATTACACTGCTTTCCCAGCAAGGACAAGTTTGGAAGGTTTGCAAAGCTTTTCACCTTCCCTTTGCCCGCTTGCCCGCTTTCAGAATCGGTCTCATACTCCATGACTTCTGTCTCTACAGTCTGCAACTTGGTCATAGAAATCAATGTGGAAAAGTTTTTAATTGAGCTGTCATTCGAGTTCGCTATGTTGCGTAGAAACGCCTAGCATGTAATTTAGTTTTGCATGAGACACGAAACTCCTTTGCAAACCCTTATGAGGACTATAAAACTAAATGAATATTTGAGAGAAAACACAATTTTTGAGCACAAATTTTATCATGTAAGTAACGCTGCTTTTAGTATGTTTCTCCAAACTAAATGATCTAGCATGGCTTGCTAGTCAGAGTAGTTTAGTAGTGTGTCTGACAGCATGCACTTTAGCTGGCAAAAGTAGGTGCTTCATCAGTCGTTCGTCCACAGAAACTGTTCTGGTACATCTCCGTAAGTTAAGAGATCTAACGCTTAGTTGCAACTTCTGTTCAAATCAAAATTTAATGAAATTTCTTGATTGCTGCTTTTAAAGCACAGCCTATGGTATTGTAGGAGTAAAGAAAATGACCAAAATGGAGTTCCTAATCTAAGGATATAGGATGCTTTAGGCAAGTACCGATGGCTTTATTGTGGGATGGAAAATTGTTGTGTAGTTAACTATTTAAAGGAAAATTAAATGCAGGTTGGTTGTGGGGCTTTTAGTTTTGTTTCACAAAGGATAGTTTAATCGTTTAATGTGCCCAGCAATGTCCTCCACAGATGATGACATGACTGAATTTTCTAACAGTTTATTAACTTCAGATGTATACAACACTACCTCAAACCAGGAATAGCATTACAAGGAAACCATTATTTTTTTTTTTCTCCTTCTTTTAGGATTGAGTTTTTTCCCTCACTGCTGTTCTGCACTAACTGCTTTGATACTTCCATACATCTTTTTCAGTAGAAGAGCATCTCTGTACTGTTTCCCATTGCATATTTCAGCTGTGACAGTCCCTGCACTTTGCCTTTCATTTTATCACCTGCTCACTTAAAAAAAAACAAAAAAAAAACCAAAAAAAAAACCCCAAAAAGACAAAAAAGAAATCTTTCTAGTTTATCTTCAGATTTGCAACTATCGTGTAGCTTTAGATGGATGATTGTGTGTTTACTTCATTTTTTTTTTTTTACTGTATTTTTTCGTAGGCATGCGGTGACCCTAAAGCCAAACCATCCTATCTTATTGACAAAAACCTGGAATCTGCTGTCAAATTCATAGTCAGGAAGTTTCCAGCAGTAGAAACGCGCAACAACAATGTAAGTAACTAAATGGCTATTCAAGTATTTTTCTCAATACCCTTCAGCACTCGTTGCTCAAATCTGTGAGGTTTTATGTATTCTTATAAAGCAACTGATGCTGACAGTTGCAGTTGGAATATAGTTGTTGATTCAAATGTCTTAATGGGATACTTCAGAAAAAAAAAATATATCTCCAAAGAGAGAATATAATCCTGTAATTCTGGATTGCTTTTGTTAGGATAGGAAAAGTTCTGGTTTTCTTTTTGCCTGTTCTCTTCTACTCCCTGTCAAAGAATTGTCAATGGGAAGTCATCTCAAAAAAATCTTGCCTTACTTCGATAGCAGAAATTCTTCATTACCAAACTTACTACTGAAGATGGGAGTTGTATAACTTTATTTGTGATTAGACCTGACCAGCAGATCAGTAAAAGGCACCTGACTGCAAAGTGTGAAAATGTTTCTGGCTTTGGTTTTCTTTCTTTATTTTACAGGTGCTTGTACCTTACAGGTGCCCTTGCCTATAGGATCAGTCTCAGTGGGAATAAAGACTGCTTTAGTTTAGGAGAAACCTTGGAAAGTATAAAAATACTGAAATATAGTTGTTTCCTCTTTAGATATATCGAGTTTGGTTGCAGTAGGAAATTGTCACCTTTCTTAGTGAATACTGAATTAAACTTTGTAGCCTTCTAGTGATAATTAGATTATTGAATTTCAGGTAGGCTTTTTGGCAGCTGATGTACACTTGTTTCTTTTTTTTTTTTTTTTTATCTGAAAGTTAAGGGAAAGATTTTTGTTTTGTTTTACCTGCTTATATTTCTTTACAAAGGTGGAAAGTGGAGGTAGGCATTGGGTTTGCATGTTCCCTGTATGCAACTATATGCATGTGTGCTTGAGAGGTTTAGGCTTGCTTTAAGCATTCAGGTTTCTGCAGAATGGCAGTAGTAGTAGCAGTGGGAATAATTGGTTTCTTTTACAATGCCTTCTAGAATTCCTATGTAATGTCTCGAGTAATACCAATGGCGGTAAGAGAGAAAACCTTTCCCTTATAGAGGAAACAATTTCAGTCACAGTGTTCATTCTCACTTGAAACTTGTGGTTTGTGCTGTTTAATATTGCTTATTTTCGTATTGAATTTGATTGTGTTAGTAACAAATATGGCAAATTTTTTACCAAATTTTTGTAAAAATAGTGAACTCTTTAAATCATGATTGGTAAATGCTACCTTATTCTCTGAACTCTGGTGGCAGATCTACTGTTAAAAGATCATGTACATTGAATTTAATTAATGCAGTTGCATGTACACTCTATGTCTTCTGGCTGTTGACTATGAATTTGGAGCTTGACTAATGATACTTATTTAAGGATTTGGTACTGTGAAGCTTGTGGAAAGAGATCAAAACTAACATGATATCTTTTGACAATCACGCCCTCTAAAATAGGACACACTTATAAATGTTTTTTTCATTGCCTTGTGTTTATTTACCATGAGCCAGTCAGACCTGTGTTTGTTAAGCACAGTTATCAAAAGCCTACCCTTCTTACAGATGAGCACAGTTTACAGTAGGGATTTTGAGGTCTAGTAATAGGCAGCTGGGGATTCCCTCCCTGCGGTCAGAGCTGACAGCAGTTTGCTTGTCTTGGTTATTTACAGATGTTTTCCTGTGAAGTGGTGTATATCCCAAAACAAACCTTGAGCCATAACAGATACCTAATGAGACAAAAGCCATGTTATGTGTAGAGAAAGTTCTAGTTTGATATAAGATTAAATTGTTGTTTGTAAACCTTAGCCTCAAAAAAAGCCTCTACCTCCCGGTCAGGGTGATGTTCCCTTCCTTGCTCTTCTTTTGTCTCCCTTCTCCTGGCCACCAGCCAGCTCACCATATATTAGGAGAGCATATCAGTGAGTTCCTTCAGTCCAGAAACAAGTGAGCAGAAAATTAAAAGGGCAAGTAGCTTATTTGAGCAGGGATACTTCAATTAAGGGAATATTGGGGAAAATATTTGAGAGGTCATAACCTGTACTTCCTCATTGCAGTAAAAATTCCAGGACAGCTTTTGAGGGAGTGCTTTTGAATTTCGGACATTCAACTGCAGTGGTTGATGTTGCTTAGCATTGTGCATCTGTATGGTTAGTAGTACCTACTGACACATCAGTAGGTCATGTTGACAGACAGGCTTGCATTGAGTTAGAGGATAGTGCCTGTCTTCCCCGCTGCTTTGATTATTATTATTTTTTTAACTTATTTTTAGTTGTTGGTTTGGCTTTTCTCATGTACTGTCATTTACAGTGGTTTGTGAACAACGTTTCGTTGAAGAGTTGGAGTACTGTCTACTGTAATCAGATGATCTCAAAAAGCCTAGATTTTTACACTTTTGAAACAAGTTATATTTGCTATTGATAGCTTTTACATCTTTATTCACAAAAAAAAATACAGCTCCTGGTTTTGTTCCTCCTTCAGCATTTGACGTGCAGAGTCAGACTAGAGTGATGTCTGACAATTCCTGATGCTCAGTGTTGTACCAAGAGGGAAGGTTTATGAGCAGATCGAACGGTGAAGTACCTGATGAATCCTTGATCACCAGGCTGTAGTTTATTTTCCAAAGGATTGATTATAGATAACTCTGGACCTCCTCAGTTCACAACTTACTCTCTCCTGTTGTCTGAGGGCAGTCCCTGTGATCTCTGACACTTGCCCTTTCTTTTCCCATCACTCATCATGGAGCCTTGAGAAAGTGCTGTTTGAAGACTGAGCTCTTCAATCAACTGTTAATGATGTTGGCCAGCAATGTTCTACCACTTAATAATGCATGAAATATCTGCCAAGGAGGGAATGTATATAACAAAAAAAAAAAAATTGCAGGAGTGCCAAAGTGAGAAACAAACATTTTACTTGAAAAGGAAATGGTATAATAATAAAAATTATCTATCTTCTGTGTTTGGGAAACTTAGTATTTATTTATTTTTAATTTGACTACAGCTTAATTTTGAAAAAGCCTTCCTAGCTTGAGAAGCACTCAAAAAAACTTTACAGCACCATTATTCTTGGTCAGATCAGTGATCTGACTGTGCTACTCTTAACTCAGGGTAATATTTATTTCTACTGAATTTCCTTGACTAGCTTCAGAAGAAAAGGTCCAAAGTAAGGGGTGCAGAAGCAGCCTGTTTGTTTTTTGGTTTTGTGGGGTTTTTGTTTGTTTGTGGGGTTTGGTTTGTTGTTTGTTTTGGCGTGGGGTTTTTTTTGGTTGGTTTGTGTGGGTGGTGGTGTTTTTTGTGGTGGTGTTTTTTTTCTAAAAGTTTTTTAGACCTCATCCTCTTAGATGCTGTACAGCTCAGGCTCGCACCACAGAGAAGTTGAAAAATGTAGTAAGAACTAAAAATTACACTCTTCTCAGTCAGCACTCACATATAATATCACTGCAAAACCAGAATAAAATACTTCACAGAGGAGAACTGGAGATGCAGAGAGAAAAGACTTGGATTTTCTGTAGATTGTGAGTAAGGTCTGGAGAATCTGCCTGCGCAGGTCAAGCTCCGTGTCTCTTGGTGATGGAGCTAGCCTCCTTCCTGCTTCCCAAAACACCACACATGAGAAGGAGTGAGAATATCTGCCTGCTTTATTGAACATATGTTTTTCTTTTACTCAGATTGCTCCTCGGTAATTTCCCCGTAGAAAATTTTCTTATATTTTTTAAATGTCTCCTGCAGAAGTTGAGGCTTAGTCATTGCTTAGTGGGAAGTAGACTCATGTACTGTGACAGCAGGGACAGGAAATATGATAATACGAGAGTGGAGTACAAGCAGCGTGAGCATTTCCAGCCTGCCTGGGTTAGGATCTGTAGATATGAATTAGTTCACTTTGCATTTTATGTACTTTTTCTTCATGGGTGTTCATGTTCATTATATGGCTATTAACACCTATAGAAGATGGTTTCTTAAGAGTAACGTAAGTAACTTAAATCCCCCAATCCAGTAAACTTTTTTTCTCCAGCTTTCTGGAGTGGTAGATCTCTTGTATGAGAGATTTGATTTTTTTCAGATAATGTTCTGCTTTCTTAAGCAATAAAAACCCAACTCTTCATACTTCACCATAAAGCTAACCAATTGAAGACTAAAATCCTTTCCAAGTAAAAGGATGCTGTGCTTTTCTTGAGTGGCTGCCTGTTCAACTCTGCTACTTCTCAAAGAACTTACAGTGCTGAAGGGACCACAAATGAGATTGATTTTTCCAAAACTGACTGAGGCAGTGATTCAGTTTACAGGAGTTTCCTCTGCACAAGTAAAGCTAGCTCATGAGTAACTGGTCTTTGTTCAGCCTTTGTACCAGGAGATGAAATTTCTTATGCTTGAGAATAGGATGTACTAATGACTTTTTTTTTTTTAGCAAAAACTGCAAAATCTGAAACAAAATTTTATCTATATGTTTACTAAAAAAAAATAAATCATTCAGAATAGAATTTGCTCCCCTAATGCCTCGCCTATTCTGATATTGTATGCAGTAGCATGTCTGATGTTTTGAGCTGTTACTTGTGTAAGACTGACTTTGCAGCTGAAAATGACTTATGCTATAATATAATCAGAGAACACTATGGAAAAAAATTCAGCCTAACAGTCATTTGAAAGTGGGCATTTTTTCATAGTAATTCCCAAAGGTAATTAAAAGTTTCACCAGGAAGAGCTGTCATAATGTAACTTGTATTTTTTTTTAAATTGTAAGCACTGTCAGCAGTAATACTTGTATTCATGGCTTAACCCTTGATTAGGTGTGAATTTGAGACTGAGTAGCATCCAAATCAAATTTATTTTTTATCATTAATGTAATAATTCATTTTAGTACATTGCTCTAAGTCACATCAGTCCTTATGAGTCAGCTTACCAAGGTAAACCAAGCTAGTCATGTGCTCACTCTTGTACACTAATATGTAATGAGACATATAGGAATTAATGTATGAATTTATGTATAAGAAAGTGAGATAATGGGGAAATTGTTCCTTTTGACAGGTAGATCTTTTTTGAAAGAGAAGCATTGCTGCTGCCATTGTCTGCCACTATAACATGGTTAACTTGGGGACAGTAACACTTGTGGATGGTCCTGGGTGGCTACCTTGTTTTCAGAAGAGTTAACAGTGCTAGAAACTGGAAAACAAAACAAAAATGCATCTTGCAGTAGAAATACACTAGTTAGTACACATTATAAATATTCTGTTACAGCTTTGTATATGCAGTGTGTTACTTCAGAGTCTGCTTTTAATTGGAAATAAGAGAACAGAGGACACATCCATCATTCTACAGTTTAAGATTTCTTTTTTTATTTGATTAGATCCTTATTTCTCTCCCCACCATCCTGCTGTGGGTTTTATAGACACAGAACTTTGCTCAAATCTTCATCTAAAGACTCTGTAGAGGTAATAAGGATAATGAGTGTAATTAATAACAGTAAGAATACTGACAGTGATTGTTTATTCCCATTCCCAGAATTCTAACAGTTGGAATTTGTAATACTGGTTTTGAGGGCTTAGATTCCAGCTAGTAAAACTAAGGTGATGGTATTTTCCCCGAGGATGTTATAATACCTGTGACGTTGGTTTGTAAAAAAAACCAGAAATACAGGTTTAATGATCATACTTGTAGGAAAAATACCATAATAAGAAGGAGGAAATTCCCCTATGTACTGTGTATTCCTGGATCATGAAATAAGACATTTATTTCCATACTACTGCTACCAGTCAAACAAATATAAAGTAGTTACAGAACCAGAGTTATCCTTTATTTTTCCACACATAAGACTCTTTGTCTCATATTTTTCTTGTGCCTTCATGTTGAATTCGTATTCATTCACTTTGTTAATATGCCAGTGTCTGTGTCGTTACTTTCTTGTCACGCAGACTTTAAAGTGAGGATGTCTGGTGCTTTCTGATTTGTTTTTCACTTCTTTTAATGTGCTTTCTTTGTGTACATCATCAGTTGTTTAAAGATTTGGGGGGTTTAATATGAAGAAGGAAAGGCACAAGACAACTTGGTAAAGACCTGGTCCTTCTCTTATAGATGATGTACTTGACAAAGTGTCAGCTTCACTCTCTGGTATTTAAAATCCCAATTTGTAAATAATATTCAAATATGATTGAAGATGTGGTGTTTTGGTAAAAGACAAAACAAATGAGTTCAGATTAATTCAATTGTTTTTGATATTGCTAAAATTTCTACAGCTTTTCACATGTTTTAAATCTAAGTCACCATGTTCAACAAAAATACTCTTGCCCTTGTTGGTATAATTTATATTTCTGATTCTTTAAGAATAAACAAAACATGTCTAATTGATCAACAAGGCATAGTTAGCTATAGTGAAAATAATTTTTTGATGCTAGTAATGTTTTAAGAGGTATTCCTTCAGCTTATCCCATTTTATAGCTCTTGTTGAATATTGGAAACTGGATTGTTTGCTGATAAATGGAATAATAGGCTAAGGAAAAAAGTCTCAAACCAAATAGAAACAGATATAGCACCAGCTATTTCTAAACAGCTGTTAGGAAATTAGTAATGGAAAGTTTTGTTGCAGTGGGTGTGGGAAGAGCTACACCCACATTCCTGAGTGATAAAAATGCAAATAAACATCCAAGACCCTACATGCTTCAAGCTGTACTTTTAAACATCACTGATCAGACTGTGCTGTCTGAATTGAACTGTTGGCATCATGCTGATTACAACTGATACATTGTTTTACTCTGATATCAATTTTTTAAATAAAAGATTGCTTACACCTTCAACACTCAGAGTTCAAAGAATGATCACCTGAACTCTGTACGAAAGTTTTAGCATCTTTTAAGGTTGAGTATTTCTGGGAATACAAGTAACTAGTTAACAGTGCGCAGCAGTGATTCCTTAGTTCTTGGCTGAGTGTAATGAATACCTCACAATCTTCTCTTATTTAATGTACAGCTTCACAGAATTTCTGAAAAAAAATGTTACTACTTTTGCAAGCACAGTTCCCAGCACCATATCCCTTTTTGTTGTATCTCTCTACTTTGTATATCATGGCTTTGAAACTGTTGTGTCCTCCAGAGGTGGACTCTCAGTTGCTATTTGCTATACCAAACATAGGTGTCATGTACAATGACCTGTCATCTTTGGTAGTCTCCTGTGGCATTGCACTTGTTTAGCATGAGTTAGGACTGCAGCAAGAAAAAAGTGGTTAAGGGAGTATGTGCAGCTGTTATGTGAGTTTTGGTTTTGTCATCTTTTGCACTAGACTTAAGGGGGTTTTTTGTGAAAAATACTATACGGTCCATTCCTCCCAAAAAATCATGAAATGCCTTCTCAAATTCTTCAGATTCATGCTTGTATTAGTTGCACAAACCCCATTTCTGCTTAGCATTCTGAAAACAAACCACTGGTGAGAAATACTTTCAAGTAGCAGGGCCAGGCTCAAGAAGAAAACTGAGCATCTTAATTGATGAATGCTCATCATATAAAAATTGACTGATGAAGCAGCCCTGAAAGTACAAAGCACTCCTTCCTCTGGGGAGGTCCTTAGAGTGGATGCGAGTTGGCCCAAAGGTGTCCTGGAGCTGTGTGGACCTGCAGGAGCTGCCAACATGGTGGATGATGCTGGATGCTTTGTTCTCTGAATGCAAGGCAGTTAAAGTTTAAAGAATACACTGGGAAAGATAATAAATTCATACTGAGGATAAAAATTCAAATCATTACATTTGTCAACATATTTTTGTGCAGCAGCAATTTAAATGGAAATAACCAGTTGCTAGTGCAAATTATCAGGAGAAGTTACAAAATAAACACATGTACTCGAACCCATTTTTCAGTCCCAGCTGATGACTGTGTGAAAGAAATGGAACTATTATCTAGCAGGCCTTCAAAGTTAAATCCTTTGTGCTGGTTTAAGAGGAGGCAGGAGTACTTTACAATGTAGCTATTCCAGTTTGCTCATAACTCTGTATATGCTTGTCTGTTTTGGCTACAAAAAGTCTAGTGGCTCAAGGCATTGCCTCTAATAATTCAGAAGAAAGAAGGAAAATCTATCTGTCTGTGATATGCAGTAGTAGTCCAGACAGTCTGGGGTTTTTTTTTGATTTAGAGGAATCTTAGTGCTGTACATAAAACTGAGAACACAGAGCACAGCTCTGTAAAGAAAGCAAGATGAAAAAGCATATTCAGTTCTAACCTCTCATAGGAAAATAAGCTAACCAATTTGAAGCAATTTAATATTTCTTATAATTGATTGCTCTTGGTGAAAAAACCTTATTTAAATTGATCAGTCAAGTTAAGGCTTTTTGGAGGGCACTTTTTCATGTTGTTATAACTGCTTTAAATCATTTCAATTTGTGTATCAGGAGATTTAATTTGTAGGTGGATATTGCAAGTTCAGTAATTGGGTTTGTGCAATGCTGTGAGACTAACACATAGATAAACAGAATGGCTGTTCAGTAGCAGCTGCTTTTTTGTGTCATCTTTATTGTCATTAAGTGATCTGTCGGGATTCTCCAGAAAATTTAGAAAAGGATGGAAATTAAATGATATTTCATTGTCTATTTAGAAAAAAACAAATGAAAACTATCCATGTGAACTATTTTATGGCTTTGTATTCACATTTGCCTCTTCCATTTTATCCACCAGTGTCTGAAGCTAGTGTTTTGCTGCTTTTGTTTGTTTGTTTGTTTCTTTATTTTGTTGCTTTTGTTTGAATGTATTATTGTGTTTATATGGAACTGGTCAAAGAACCGTTACTGTATTTTATGTTTGTATCTACATTTTATTTTGCATGCTTAACGTGGCTTTGCCTGGATATTCTTTTTGGTAAGTTCAGAATTTAAAAGCATAATGTTCTTCTGTAGTAAAGTTTGTAACCTGCCACCTTCTTTTCTCCCTCTTCAAGTAATGTTGTTATTATAATTTTTTTTTTGTCATAATGATTTGTGCTCGTGTTCTGCTTTTGCTAATTATACATATGATAACACTGTTCTCCTAACTACCCATTTTCATCTCTAGCTGAGCTAAACAATATGACTTGGGTACTAATGTGTACTAATTTGACTTCTATCTTCAAAGTGTAGTTGGCAGCTGTTAAAATGATCTGTTCTGAGGACTTTGTGTGTATTTGAGACACACAGAACCTCAGGCTTAGAAAACCATGTTAAGGCTTCTTTGCATAGCCTGGTGGTTACTCTGCATTTCACAGGTATTATTTTTAAGTGGTCTTTTCCAGATCTTCTAAGAAGAGTATGCATGTTTATGTTTCTATTTTAGCAACAGCTTGCTCAGCTCCAGAAAGAAAAATCAGAAATTCTGAAGAACCTGGCATTGTACTACTTCACGTTTGTTGATGTTATGGAATTTAAGGTAAGGAATTACAAATACATCAGGTTTTTTGTCACGTCAGGCTTCTGTCTTTGTATTTGTGAATTAATACTATATAACGAAATAGCTGAACTTGTAGCTCTGTTCTTAAAAAAAAAAAAAAGTCTCCATCCCTAAGCACTGTAAAGTACTTTTCAAACTGAAGTTATTCCTTTATTTTTCAAGGACCATGTTTGTGAGCTGCTGAACACTATTGATGTTTGCCAAGTCTTCTTTGATATTGTAAGTTTCTGGGTTTAAACTTTCCAATGCCACTTCAAAATGTTTTAAATCAGAGTCTTGTGTGGAGAATTGCGACTTGTTTATGTTAGCCCAAGAAACATGGCATCTCTAATTGTAAATGCAAGAGAACACTGTAATCTGCAGACATCAAACTTCTATAATGACTTAAAATCAGTAGACCGACCATTTTGAACAGGCTACCTATGGACAGTAGTAACAGCACTGTCTGTTACCAGACGTACAGATCATTCTGTAATTTTGGCTTTATTGCATCTGCAAGTTAATCTTTAGGGTTTAGTGTTATCTGTGTACTTAAGCTATGTGAGAGTCACAAAGACAGGAATATTGCTGATGTCCACGTAAGCTATGTGAGGTCGCTTCTAGTGTTGGCTGAAACAAGTACAAAAGCAGCGTTATATTAAAAAAGCAAAACACAACAAAACAAAAACAACCCAACAACAAACCAACCAACAACTAGACCCAAAAACCCACAACCACATACTGAAAAATCCCAACACAAAATCTCAAACACCTTTTCCTCTTGATTTCAGTTTATGGTTTATGTTAAAAGGTTTATGCTTGTTTCTGTTGCTTTTAGAATGATGATTTACTGTTGGTTCTTTATCTCTAGACTGTAAATTTTGATTTAACAAAGAACTATCTAGATTTGATCATAACCTACACAACTCTAATGATACTGCTGTCTCGAATTGAAGAAAGGAAGGCTATCATTGGATTGTATAACTATGCCCATGAAATGACCCATGGAGCAAGGTAAAAATCTGTTGTGTAAGAAATGTGTATAATAATAATAACAGTAACAGCTACACCTAAGTAAATTGTTTGTTGTTGCTTTTAGTGACAGAGAATATCCACGCCTTGGCCAGATGATTGTGGATTATGAAAATCCTTTAAAGAAAATGATGGAGGAATTTGTACCTCACAGTAAAGTATGTAACTGCTTTTCACAGGCACACATAGTAACCTTGATTGAGAGAAGCAGAAATAAAAAAGTAACTATGCAAGAGTTTGTTTTGTCAAAGGCCATTAGGTATAAATTTTACAGATTTTACTTATAGCGGATGTCTGGGGCTGGGCATTGATATCCTATGAAATAGCAGAACCTACAGAAATATGGGAATGCTGAGACCCATTGGTAATAGTCCATTTATTTATTAAGGATTAGAAATTTATTACAAATCTGTTGTGGAATACCTGCATCTGGTTTGGTTTGTAGCTTGAAATGAAGGAGATTCCTAATGTTCCTATGAAACCAGTTTTTGGTGGTTTACCATCCTAAATGAATGTGGTTTATTTTGTAACTTGAGGGTTTTTCCTCTGGATTGTCTTTTTGAACTGAGGATCCTGGAGATCACTGCCTCTTTTTAATAAGCACTCCTATACTCAAAAGCTGACATTGTGTACTCTGCTCAGCTGGCTTCACTAAGTTAAATGAACCCAATTCCTTTAGCCTTTTCTGCACAAATATTTTCAAGTTTGCATTCTTACACAGCTGGTTGTGTTTCAGTTCTCTGATCATTTATCTTGGCTGTATTTTTGCATGAGAATACCTTGGAAAAGTGACAGAAGCCTTGCCCAAGTCAATGTTAAATCCTGTCCCTTGCTGCCTGTTTGTCCACTAGATTTGGCACCTGGTCAAAGGAAACTGCATTGGTCTGATCAGCACTGACTTTTTTCTTTAAAGGTGTTATTTTCCAGGGTCTTGGAAATAGAATGCCTAACAGCTTATTCTGGAATCTTTGTCAGGAGTTTAAGTTCAATACTGAGTTATTGCCTAAAGTTTGGGGTGGCTTTTTTCCTGTTTTGGGGTCTAGGTACTGGTTGTGTTTTCCTTCTCTAGTTCTCCTGAGATTTTTCTTGATTTCCTTAAATTATTTTAAGATAATCACAAGAACTTCTGAAAGTTTTCCAGCTACTTCTCTATATGCTCTGAAGAGAAATGGTTTTGAATAATGGTTATTTGTCTAAATAATCTGTAATTTTATTTTTGTTTTACTTTCCTCTGTACAATTCCAATTTTTATTAAGACTTATTTAGCTAAGGAACTTGTTTGCAATTAGTCTTTGAACATTTTAGCAAAGATGCTTCACTTTTTGGTATTATCTTTGTTTATGCTCTTGCTTTTAATAGTGGACCAATCCTTTCCCTTGATGTTTTATAAAGCCATTTTTTCATTCCAGTTTTTGTTGTTCTGCTTATTCTGTGCTAGAGGTATAAATTGGGGTCAGGGATCCCTTCAGGCACTGTGCTATAGAAACACATACTTAGTGTGCAGTTCGGTGAAAGCGCAACCTGAAGTTGTCCTTTCATCATTATCACTACTTTGCAGTAAATCTGACAGTTGTTTAGTCCTTTAAATTAACTTCAGCAGGTTAATTTTATTTTTTTTCCCTGACTGTCTCTGCTGGCACAATGCTTAGACCTCTCTCCCCGAGGACTTGTATAAGCACCAGTATGGATGCAAAAGACAGGGACAAGGTGTAGGTCCACACTTACTCAGATAAGCTTAATCTGCTATGATGATGTTCCTGTAGACAGTATGTGCTCAAAATAATTACAATTTGCTAGCAAATAGGGAAGGACATACTAAGTGAAGTGGCAGAGAATGGAATAACACAGTAATTGGCATGCTTGAATAAATAATGAACAACTTCCACTTTTACATGACAGATCCCTAATTTTTTTTTTTTCACGGCCTCTGATTCTGAGCTCATTTATAACTCTGATTAGGAAAAATAAAAATAAATCAAGCCCTCCTGCCTATTTTCCTCCTTCCTTTAGTCTGGAATAGGCTTTTATATGTGAAATAAATAGATGCAGTGGGTTTTAATCTCAAGTTTAATTTTGGAACTAGTTCAGTAAAGTGCTTTAATTATTGTTAGTAATAATGCTGAGAAAACAGCATTACTGAAATAGCACTTAGTGCCTTTTGTGCTTAGAGTGTGTCAGTGTCAATACATAGCTCACAAAATGAGAAAAAGAACCTGAATATTTTTTTATGACTGAGCCTTGAGGACATCTTCATACAAATCATTGATCTTGTCTTTAGTCCCTTTCAGATGCTCTGATTTCACTCCAGATGGTCTATCCTCGAAGAAATCTTTCAGCTGACCAGTGGAGAAACGCACAACTACTGAGCCTCATCAGCGCCCCCAGTACAATGCTTAATCCTGCACAGTCTGACACAGTATGGCCTTTTAATTTGCATTATATGATAAAGTTAAGCAAGGTTTTCTGTAAAATAATGTAGGCATGTTTCATTTTCTGTTTGGTTACCTTTATGTGGCTTTTAATCAGAAAACTAAATAAGCTGGTTGGGAAAGATGAATACTTTAGCACAGGGGAAAGGTTCTCTCGCATTAGTTAGAGCTCTGTGGTGTTAGCTCATGTCTTCATTTCAAGTATTTGATAATCAAAAGGTGAAGGAAAGCAGTGTTAAATTCTGCAGTGTAGAAGGAAGGCTTCCTATGCACTGTCTCAGGTGTTTGTGGGCCAAAATGAAAATCTGTCTGAAAAATCAGAACTGATACTTTAAATAAAACTTGTATTTTGCATTTGCTGCCACAGATGTGATATGAACGGTCATCTTTCTGAAAAAAACAAAGCCTTAACAGCTGTCAGGTTGTGATTAGTGTACATCAAAAGCCTTTTGTTCTTAAATATTCTTAAATATTACTGTTTTTTCAACAGATGCCATGTGAATACCTTTCTCTGGATGCAATGGAAAAATGGATAATTTGTGAGTAAAATGCTCTGAAACGGCTCATGTTTGTATTAAAACTAGTTAAGGTTTGAAAAACTACTTGTTTTTTCTGTACTGTACAAAAGCTGTTGTGTTCAAATTAGATTCTAGAGAACTTGGTTAAATCTCATTTGTGTGTGTGTCATACTACATGCAGTGAAGTTAAGAGTTCAGCATGTGCTGCTGGAATGGAGTTTGCTATCAGTGCATTCCAGACTGACTAAAACTGAAGGTTTTAGTAATTCTGATGAAAATATTGCTGAGTAGTATCAGCATCATTAATTAATTTTACAGATATATTACAAAAATATCCCCACTAGAACAGAGGGGAGTATTTTTAATATATAAAATAATGTCATGCAATGAACAGTTTATTAATGACCTATTTGAACTATTTAAGAGAAAATGCATAATAACCTCACTGTTCTCTTACTGTCTTTGTGCACCTGGTTTGTGACGTACATCAATGTGAACTTCTGAAGTTGGATTTATTTTGTGCCATGGAATCCTAAATAGTGATGCTACAGCTTTGAATCTTTGGAAACTTGCACTTCAAAGCAGCTCTTGCTTGGCTCTGTTTCGAGATGAAGTATTCCATATTCACAAAGCTGCAGAAGACTTATTTGTAAACATACGAGGGTAAGATTTCCTTCTCTTTTTCTTCTTGCAGAACCTCTTGCTAAAAACTTAATTTTTCTTGGAAGAACTGTTTTGAAAATGTTACTTCTACTTCATTTAAGTTCTGCTTAAGGATAGTCAGTAGACAAACTTCTGCTTGGTTATCTTGACTGTTTCTTTAATGCATAATCCTCAAGAGCCTGATTTCATAACCACCGTGCCTTTTTTTATCTCTGTTCTGAAAAAGTCTGGTGAATCAGTCTCTAAAATGGCAAAAGTTAAAATCAATGATCTCGCCCACATTTCTTCTTCTAGTGAAGAGAAATGATGTCATGAATGTAGAGTTTGCTTGAAAAATTGTGTGTGTGCCGCTGTTTCTGCAATGTACCATATGAAAACTCAGAAACAAAAATGAGACCTCTTCCAGTGAACAGTGGGAGTTGTTTTCTGTCCTGCTTGCTATGGCACTGCAGCTTCTCTGAAGTCTTGCTTAGCTGTTGCTAAATTGTGTTACTGATACTTACTACCATGTTGCTTGTTTGTTTTATTTGTAGCTACAACAAGCGCATTAATGACATCAGAGAGTGTAAGGAAGCCGCAGTTTCACATGCGTAAGTGTCTTACAAAGTTCTCCTGACAAATTTGGTATTTGGCTTTCTGAACAAAGTTGCAAAGAATGTATAAACAGGATTTGTTCAATGCTGAAATAGTTGTGAATTTTCAACTGAAATCTCATAGGCATTGTTCTTTTAAATCTGGATGTGCTTAATGCCATTACTGATTTAACTTCCGAAGTTTTAGATTATTTTTAAATTATCAAGATGGAAGCATTTAATTTATTCTCCAGCTTATTTTGGCTAATTACTTAAATGTGGGTGTAAGTTAAATAGAAGTGCTTTAGTGGAGTCAAATGTTCATTAGAGAGCATGGGTAGAGAACTTGGCTTTTAAATTTGACCATAGTTAGGAGCATACAGCGTTGGTGATGGGGATGCCAATCTTAACTGAACCACATTAACTGAACTTCTAAAGTTGGTATGATGCGAGCTGCCTATAGTTGGGCTTAAATGTTTGGAAGTATCCAGTGTTCTGTTGTTAGCACAGTGGATGATGTCTTGGTTTATTCTTTTGATGCAGTGGTTCGATGCATAGAGAAAGACGCAAGTTTCTACGTTCTGCTCTCAAAGAACTGGCTACTGTTCTGTCTGATCAGCCAGGCCTCTTGGGTCCCAAGGTAATTATGGTTCTTACACTTTGCATTTTTGTGATCTTGCAGTGTGTTTTATGGTGATAGCATAGTATTTAGTTTGTTTGAGGGGGAAAAAGGCCCACACACTTAACTGTGAGAGAAAACCTGCTTGGATTTTTAAATTCTTTGGTTTTAGAGACTGCTCGCTTCTTAGTGTGCACAAGTTGTCCAACTGCTGTATGTATCTATAAGCTTGTGAATAATTTTTCTTTTTCAGGCACTTTTTGTATTTATGGCATTATCCTTTGCTCGTGATGAAATTATTTGGCTTCTTCGTCATGCAGATAATATGCCAAAGAAGAGCGCAGATGATTTCATAGATAAGTATGTTAATTTTTAGTGTGATAAAGTAAAAGCTTATGAGAATTTAACAGACAAAATATATTTGAGGACAAGGAAATTTCAGAAAAGGATGGCTATATGGAAGACTTGGGGCTGTTCAGAAAATCGTTACCTAGGAATGCAAAGCTTCCATCAAAACAGAAAACTGGAAGCGTTGTGTTAGAAACTGGAGCACATCAGTGTAAATTTATTTTCNNNCACATAAAATTTATAAAATAAAAATATTTTATAAAAAGTCTAACACTTTTTTTTTTCCTTTGAATAAGCAAAAATAAAGCTTTATCATGTGTCTTCAGTGGTACTGACTCAACGTTGAACGAATCAATGGTGAGGGAAGGAAACTGTCAAAAAGCTTGGTTCATTGATTTGTAGAATATCTCCTATAGTATAGTGAACTGTCTTTTAAACTGGGTAAGATTTATGCATGTAATATAGCATTAGTGTCCTCATAAACAGAAGGTAAAAGTGAGAAATGGGATTATGAGATTTTACGAATGTGGATGTGTCAGAGTTGTTCTCAAGATTATTAACCTGAGACTGAACTGAAATTCTGTGTATTGACAGCAGGAGTTCAAACAAGTGACAATCCCAAGGCCATTTCTGGAACTGGAGTAGAAAGACTTTGGGTTTTCTTCACTAGATTTGGGTGCTAGGGAGAAGATGGAGGTCCCAGAGCATCTCTGAAACAATCTGTGCAAATATTTAACCATCCTCGTGGTTTAAAAAAGAAAAATAAGAAAAGCAATTCTTAAAATTGTATTTTTCAGATTTAACCACTTTGTGAGGAAAAACATTTTTTCAAATGGAGCATTATAGAAAGGCTTCTTATTAAAAAAAAAAAAAAAAAATTATTTAAACAAAAAACCAAGAACAGCCAACAAAAAAACCCCAGTTTACACACAACTTTGAAGAATATTGTGATGCTATCCTGCTAACTTACCTCCTGTTGAGTGGACTTTACCTTGCAGTGAAAATTACCCATGTGATTTCATTTTACAATTGTGAACAGACTTTTGTACAGGAATTACTGATTAATAATGGTATTAAAAGCAAAATATAGGAGGAAATCACCTTGAAGAATTCCACTGATAGAAATTGTTTTT
This sequence comes from Megaceryle maxima, assembly GCA_024605025.1. NCBI lineage: Eukaryota > Metazoa > Chordata > Aves > Coraciiformes > Cerylidae > Megaceryle > Megaceryle maxima. Next base: position 45,110 of record JANHGN010023025.1, on the reverse strand, counting down.
AGTAGTTTGAGTGTTTCATATTTGTAAGCTTTAATTTGTCTTCTTACCTAGACACATAGCCGAGCTAATCTTCTACATGGAGGAGCTCAGAGCACATGTGCGAAAATATGGACCAGTGATGCAGAGATACTACGTACAGTATCTCTCTGGCTTTGATGCAGTGGTCTTAAATGAGCTGGTTCAGGTATGGTAAGACAGTCATTTCACATTCTCAAATGCAGACTTTAAAGAGGGCTTTTTGTCCTAAATCACTTCCTGGCTTGGGGATTTGATGGGACATTGAGGCAAATTAATTTACCATTTAATTCGGGGATTTAGAGTTATAGTTTTGGTTGCTATGTGAATGCTTCAATGTTATTAAGCAGGGTCATATTTAGAGGCAGTGAAACAGATACTTCTACTGAAGGAGCATAGTAGAAATTTTTTTTTTTACTGAAGTTTTTGATAAAGAAACTAAACTCGTTCCGTTTGATTCCTAGTGACCACTAGGTGGAGCCCGGATTTTGTGACTACGTCAAACTTTACTCAAGTTTGTACTGCAAACTTTTCTGTTGTGTTCAGAAATTAATTCCACACTTCAGATGTTACATCAATTGGCAGAAGCTGGAATGAAGTACTCTGCTGTTTATTTAAGTGAACTTTTTAAACAGTTTAAATACCCATTTCACTGTTTAATAAATGTAACTGAATCCTTGGATTTACTTTCAATACAGAAATAACTGTATTTGAAGCTTTTTTGCTTATAAATTTATATACTTACATGTGAACAGATTTTTTGTTTGTTTTTTAGACTGCCAGAATTAAATATTTTTTTTACCTTTGTCATTGACTGCTGGGAAATTATTTCCTGGGTTTAGTGAATGACTCATGGGTGAATGCTGTACAGGTGGCACAAACATTCTGTGTTTAGACAGGATAATCATTAGGATCATACTAAAGTGAGGTGAGGAGAAAAAAAATGGCTTGAATTTTAGTTGTAATTAATTCACAACAGGTATCAAGTGCAAGACTAGATAAATGATTGAGTGATAGTTTGGATTTTTTCAGTCTTCAGGTTAAACTGTCATAGCTTTCCATCTATGACTGACATTTATAAGAAACTTCTGTATTATTTAATTACTTGATGGAAATAGGATCTTAATCAGTTGCTGAAACTGCTCTTTCATGAACTGTTACATTTGTAAAATTTGAAAACTTGATAGCCCATCTGTCAGGTGGTATCAATCATTGAGGTAATTGTTAGTAAAAGCTGAGAAAGGGTTTTGTGGGAAGCAAAGTGAAGCTCCATTACATCCTGTCATGGCCGTATTTCATTTGCAGGCAGATCAAGTGCCTGTAGAGATCAGAAAAATGTTTGGTGTCTGATGCATAACAGGAAAATGTTTGGTGTCCATTTTATAAATGACTACAGTCTGAAGATGCATAGGCATGTTTACTGACAGGTTTTTCCCATTTGAGCAGATGTTGGTTTGGAGACAAGCTTTTCTAGGTATTTGTCATCACCCAATTAAAAAGTGAAAGCTGTTAAATATTTCATATAGTGCTATTCCATCAATTAAGTGACCTTGTGTGAATTTTTTTACATTTTGGAGTATTGCTGATTATTTGGGCATAAGTATTGGCAATGTTTCATAAGCAAAGTTTGAAATAATAATAATAATAATAATAGCAACAACATTTATTTTAGAATCTTTCAGTGTGCCCAGAGGATGAATCAATCATCATGTCCTCTTTTGTAAACACAATGACTTCACTAAGTGTGAAACAAGGTAAGTTTAAATGAACTTGGGAAAATGGGAACAGGATAGTGGATTACTATGGAAAGCTTGATCACTTTTTTTTTTAATTCAGTCAGCAGAAGGAGATAAGTTACGTAAACTGAATTTGTTCCCTTGTTTCTCTTCAGTTACAGTATCTGCTTCTTGAAGTGTCCCTTTACAAGGGCAGCTCTATACAGATAAGAGCTTTTGGAGAAGCACTATTGAGACGTAGTCCTACCTTTTATTTTGGAAAGCATATCATACAGGTTTTCATCTAGACATTTTAATTCCCATTAGCATGGCTGTGCTGTAGGAAAATTCATAGATAAAAGCATGAAGTTCAATACCCAAGTAATTCTTGAGTACTTTGGGGGTTTTAAAAGGTCTGATACAGAATCTGTAGTTTTTTCCCTCTAAATATTTTATGTTCTGTGTTTTTCTCTTGATGTAGTTGAAGATGGAGAGGTATTTGACTTCAGAGGAATGAGATTAGATTGGTTTAGATTGCAGGTAAGACTTTGTAGTTAAGCGTGATGCTTTGCTAACTTAAAACCTTGGTGACTGTGCACACTACAGAGTATGATTCAGCCTGTCCAGCCCAGGGAAGGTAAAGACTGTTCAGTGAGAAAACAATGTTTGGGGAGACCACTCTTGTGCTTTGCAATAACAGTATATTCAATTCACTTAATAAATTAATTTTCTTGCTTTCCAAAACCCAATTGTTTAAGTGAGGGCTCAGAAGTGCACGTTTGTGTTTTGTCAATACATTTGTTCAACAGTTTATCTGTGAATTAATTGTCATGTTCAAATGATGTTCGGAGACTTAATTGAGGGGCAGTTTGCTTTGTTTACATTATAGTGGAAATAGTAAATAATAAGGAAATAATAAAACAGTTTATCCACAGTCTTTAAGTACACAGGTGTCCTCTGCATAACATAATCAATATTGAATGTTTGTATCGTTCAGTAGCAACGGAGTTTGCAAAAAAGCAATTGTAGATACCATATATTTCTTTCTCGTGTCTTTCCAGGCCTACACCAGTGTTTCTAAAGCTTCGCTTGGTCTTGCAGACCACAGAGAACTAGGAAAAATGATGAACACTATCATTTTCCACACAAAAATGGTAGATTCTTTGGTGGAGATGTTGGTTGAAACCTCAGATCTTTCTATATTTTGGTATGTTACTGATCTGACTATAGAAGCTTTTTATTATTTAGTGGTTAGTTTGTCCCTGCAAGTGTAACTTTTTAACAGCAAAATTAGTAGGAAGATGTGCCAGTGGGAGAATCAGTTAGAACTTCTGGTTTCCATCAAAATCAGTTTGATAAATGTATTTCTGAAAATATCTGAGATTCTTCAAGCAATCATATAATTGATCAGGAGTCATTTGCAGATTCGTCCTTAATACATTTTTGCAAAAGATGCAAGTTTTTGCAGTGTCTACATGACAAGCATGAGAAAAGAATGCAGTGCTAATAATAATAATAGAGATGCAAATAAACTACAGAAGCAAATGCGGAAAGCAAGCTTCTTTGAAAACCTGATGTAGTCTTTGGTATCAATACAATGTATTGTTTGTGTGAAGTAAACTTAATTTGCAGCAAAATTAGGCATGTATTTAATTTAAATGTCTATTTTTGATCAGTTTTTATAGTCGTGCTTTTGAGAAGATGTTTCAGCAGTGTTTGGAGCTTCCCTCTCAATCAAGATATTCAATTGCATTCCCACTGCTTTGTACTCATTTTATGAGCTGCACCCATGAACTATGCCCAGAAGAGGTAATTTTAAAATATATTATCATAGTTATTTTCATTTCTTGCTTAAAGTAAGGAGGATTAGAGCTGAACACTGTAAGGTGGTGTTTACAGCAGTACAAGATTTGAGGGAGGAGAGTGGTAAAAAGGCAAGGAAAATTATTAGATACCTTCTTACATGATTCTTCACCCATAGATCTTAAAATACTTTCCTAAAGTGAGTAAGCATTATTATCTTTGCTTTAAAGAGAGTTTAGACTGAGGAACAAAGGTTAGACAACTCTTCTGGCGTTCATTCAGACCTAGATGGTAATTAATCTTACATGCCTATTAAAATTTAACAGGTTTTCTTTCAAATGGTTTATGAACTAACAGTTAGAAAAAGGAATTAGGGAAGTGCAAGTTCTGTATGTCTTGTTAGAAATAGTGTTTCTTCAGTAAGACTAAAAAACCAAGCCCGAAGTGATACTCAGTATAATGTAAGCGTTCATTTGGGTAAGAACTGGGTAATGCAAGTCCTCTTGGGTTAGAATTAGAAATGAAAAAATGTGAAATGTGGATTAAAGAAATGGACCCTTTGTTCAAGGAAATAGTTTGATTATGAGGAAATTGTCTGTTTTTGTTGTAATGAAGTAAATCCTTCAATATATTCCTTTATATCCATTGACTTTAGAATTACTCCAGAGCGTAATTTGGCCAATTTTGTGTAGTGCTCATGGAAGTGTTTCCATTCTTTACAGTGCTCATCTGAAACAATGGGATGAATAAGATCTATTGTAATATGCATGACTTGGGGTTTTTCTTTTTTAAATATTAAATCCTCTTCTGTTAAACTTCATCTCAGGATATATCAATATCACTATTTTCTCTGCATACTTTGCTTTAAACTGCAGCAAATTGTATTTATACTAGACAAGCACAAAAAATTTTCTAGGAAAGCTTCCCTTCAGGACCAAAGATGTCTTTCAGAACAATTACAGTGACAGTAAGGAATCGGTAGCCAAAGTCCACTCTACAGTAGTTACTGTGAATTCAGCTGCAGCAAACACATTTTGCCAGAGCCAGCAGAACTTTGAGGTCAATATCAGAATTGTATGACTTGGTAACTATTACCATTTTGGAAAAATAATCTTCACTGTGCTGTGCACAATGTGTGGGCTGTTAGAAAGGAAACATTAGTGGTGAAAGAAGGATTTCAGTGAGACAAAGGCTGTGTGTGTGCGGATCCAGTGACAAAGGAACTGAATCCAGAAATCAGTGCAGCAGGGCTTCATTACTGATTTTACTAGTGGTATGAAGGACACTGTGCTTTATCTATAGCTTGTGTTGCATGTTCTTCTAGAGTTAGTGCTGATAGGAGTTAATGAAGAGACAATTCACAGAAATCTGAATACTGGATGCATAAAAGTAGCTTTGGTCCAAAATGAAACATGAAAACTTGACTTTTTAAAATCCTTTTTGCCTCTTTTTACAGAAGACATTTTGCAAGATTGAGGACTGATTAAATTCATTATTTTTCATACCCTAGTTACATGTTTTAGTGAACTGTTATCTGCAGTACAGTGTGCCTGATGTGTGAGTATTGTAGGATTAACGAGTTAACTGAAACTTAGACTTTTTTTTCCCCCCCCCTTTAACAGCGACATCATATTGGAGATCGTAGTCTTTCCTTGTGTAACATGTTCTTGGATGAAATGGCTAAGCAAGCTAGAAATCTTATCACAGACATTTGCACGGAACAATGTACGCTGAGTGATCAGGTGAGTGTGGGTGTGTCTATTTTAATTACCATTGAGATTTTTCTCTGTTGTACTTTCTGAATTTTTATAGGTCTATTTCCTGTTCACTGTCTTTCCTCCCTCTCTTTTGAGGAAGTTTTCTGTTTATAAAATGGAAGGTGATTTGAGGAAAACTTAGTAATATTAGAATTGTGTAGTTAGTAGTCAAAGGAAGAACATGTTACTTGTATGATGAAGTCTCCACCTGGTCCGTAAACTCATTTTGTAGGTCACGGCTGACAAAAAGTTGGATTTTAATTTGGAGAGGGTGTTTCTTTTTTGTTTACTAGTTACTGCCAAAGCATTGTGCCAAAACCATCAGTCAAGCAGTGAACAAAAAATCAAAAAAACAGACTGGAAAGAAAGGAGAACCTGAAAGAGAGAAACCAGGAGTCGAAAGCATGAGGAAAAACAGATTGGTTGTAACAAAGTAAGCTGCCTCTTCTGTTCCTTTCACCTTGAATCCCAAGTCAAAACGTGTGGCTTACATACTGAATGCTTCTTGCTTCATTTGAGTAAGCATAATTGACTGTAAATACAACAACTCTGTAGTCTGTGATCATGTGATACTTCTGTAGCTTGTATAGAGACTGAAATCTGTTATGTAGAGCAATAGGAATGTTTGTCACTTAAATTTATCCCCTTGGCTGTTTCCTTTCCTGAGCAGAAAGGATCGCCATGCTGGAGTAGTTTTCCTTGTATATATAGATCATTGTGCAAGTGGGAGCCCAAGGAGAGGATGGCATGTTTGATTCTGCCTTGCTTTGTCACTTTTAACTGGGTGAAGTACAGGCTGGGCTAGAAGTTCTTGCTACCAAAAGGCCTTCAGCTGCTGGGATGGAGTTGAGGATCTAGTGCCTCAAGAGTGATGAAAGCATAAAGAGGAAGGAAGCTAGGAAAGGAAACAATAAATGTTTAGTGTTGTGGCCGGGAGCACTGCTGAAAGGGAAGTGGTTTTGCAACAGTTGCAACAACCAAACATCAGAAAACTGTAAAGGCAGACAAGTTGAAGAAAAAAGAACTTAGTCACAGCTTGAGAGTCAGTCCTCTAATGTTTTTAGGTTTTTAATGCTGGCTAGTACCAAACATTACTTGCATTTCTTAGTTCAGTTAGGGAAAACCACCTTAATAGACTGTTCTTTACAAGGATTAAAAAAAAAAAAATCATATACATACATAAATATATATATGTCATCCCTGTGTGTGATGCATATCAGTATGTGCTTGTAGAATGTGTTCTTACCCAAAATACTGGTTATTAAATGATCTAGAAAAGTATCTCAAAGCAGAAAAAAGACAATGAAAGGAAGAGCTAGAGCTATACCTGCTCTTGAGGCATCTTCCATCTAGTGTATGCTTTCCATGATAATACTTGCATGCATTACATGCAACATTTTTCTGTTTTGTTGTTTTTTGTTTTTTTTTTAATTGCCTCTTCTTAAAGCCTGGACAAACTGCACACTGCACTTTCTGAGCTCTGCTTCTCAATCAATTATGTACCGAATATGGTAGTTTGGGAACACACGTTTACCCCAAGAGAATATTTAACATCTCACCTGGAAATCCGCTTTACCAAGTAAGAAAGATAAAATTAATATTTATTTACAAGATAAGTCTTTGCTGATTTGATGTTGGAAGTATTCCTCACTCACTACACAAAACTTATTTTTAAAGGTGGATTGTGAAATCTTAAGTCAAATTCTGACTAAAATGACAATTAATTTATGTATGCAGACATAGACAATTGTTAGTTCCTATTTTAAAACAAAATATATTGAAATGCCTATCACCTATTTAACAGCCTGATCGTGCTTTCCTAGTCCTTTATGTTTTGTTGGTGGTGCCCATTCTTAGGCATTTATAGACACTTCTCACTATTCCTTTGCATAGTACTGGATTGTTTCAAGTATTTGAGTTTACTGGCTTGCTGAAAGGAAATCCAAAAATCAGAACTCAAGACCTGAGAAAGCCAACTGAGAAGATACTTTAATTACATTTTTTTTCTTAAAATAAAAAAGTACTGCCACTTGATACTCCTATCCATTCTTACCTTGATCTTTCTACCATATTATATTATAGAAAGAAGCAAATGGCAACTTCTGGAGAGGACTTCATATTGAAGTAGCTAGCTATCCTAGTTGTATGTTATGCCAAGGGTTAGTAGGTATATATTTCAAGCAGGGCATAAAGGCTTAATAAGTTTTAATCAAGACATAATAGTAGATCACTAGAGCACTCCGTCTTTCAAGTAAGACAGGGTGGCGTAAAAGTGGGGGTAACTTCATGACTTTAAAAGAAGTCAGATGTAATCTTCAGGTTTATGAACTCACACCAGTGTTGGTCACTTTTGCTTACTTTGCTCACTTTGCTTGTGGATTGGTGCTGAAGCCATGGGCAGATGGCTTTCAGAGACTGCTTTCCTTTTTCTTGACTCATGAAAGAAGTGAGACAATATCCAAACAGAACAAGTATTCAATTTATAATTATTTTTCAGATGCTTAAGTGACATTTATTGTCATACAAAATTTAGGTACTCAAATACAGTAGGCATAGTTAATATTGCAAGATAATCGGACGTGCCTTTAAATTTTTATGCAAAGCAACAGAATATAGAAGTTTTGTTTTGAATATTTTCAATTCATACTTAATTATAGCTATATGGGTTTTTATACAGATATTTCAATCAAACTATGACAGCAACTTTGGACAAAGCAATTTTGCAGTACTTAATATGCTCTGAATGCTTTAAAAATACATAATTATTGCATTTCCCAGAAGTTTTGCATTTTAAAAGACTTGAACATTAATTTATTTACCAAAGTAGTTGTAATATTCTTCCACGTTATGGAATGCCCTTACGTGGGAGGGGAGGAGAGCTGTTTTAAAAATGCTTGGTGAGTTTTCTTACTGTATCATGAAATTTTTGCTGGAATCATGAATACAATTGTCTTTGGCATCTAGAACTGTTTTTGAAAGTGCTGGTGTAGTATGTGTATTGATTAGTGTTTTATACTTGCAGCTTGGAGAAGTATTCAGATAAAAAATAAATTTGAATATGAAACAATTTTTATAGCTGCATATTTGCCTCTGATTTATTTTCCTAATAAATGCGATTTGTTTCCAATTTTTTTTTTTTGTTTCTCACAGGTCAATTGTTGGAATGACAATGTATAATCAAGCAACGCAAGAGATTGCAAAGCCATCAGAGCTGTTAACCAGTGTAAGAGCCTATATGACAGTCCTCCAGTCAATAGAAAATTATGTACAGATCGACATTACCCGAGTATTTAATAATGTTCTGCTTCAGCAAACCCAGCATTTAGATAGTCACGGTGAGCCAACCATTACCAGTCTCTACACAAATTGGTAAGTAATTATATGAACATTTGTTAAAAGGGGTTTTATAATATTTTTATGTAATGAAAAAATCTGTAAATGGAGAAAGGGAGTTGTTTAGAATGTTCTTAAGTTTCCAACTTGAAGTTTACTTCTCCTGATACCTGTTAAAAGCACTTCAAGGTTTGCCTGTTCTGAAATTCACTTTTTACAGCCGGGAGATGTAGACTAAGATACAGATACTAGTCAAGCCATGAAAGTAACAGTAGAGTCTATAGGCTTTGCTGTCCCTTGTCACACAAGTATACTTCATCTCTGTAGAATATCAATGAGCATGTGTCTTTTTGTCTAAAACTTTCTCTCTTTCTGATAAGGTATTTGGAAACTTTGCTACGACAAGTCAGCAATGGTCACATAGCCTATTTTCCAGCCATGAAGGCATTTGTGAATTTGCCTACCGAAAATGAATTGACTTTTAATGCCGAGGAGTACTCTGACATATCAGGTAAACTTTTATGTTTCTACCAAACATCTGTGAGATCAGACTGTATGCTTGAGTAATTGGAAAAAGAGCAACTCCTAGCACTTTCTGTTGTAGACAGCATTGCTTAGGCTTGAGTAGTGTTTTATGTACTTCTTATTTGTGCTGCCTCTCCTTCTTGAGAGCGCTCGCTTTTTCTGTCTTGGGTCAAAGTTAGGCTTGTTGCATGTTACCTACAGAGACAGGCATATGATGTTGTTGGTGGCTGCTGCTTCAGTTCTACTACAATACAAGTTCTTGTATCTAAAATTCTGCTTTGTGGTAAAATATTTTTGCAATTAAAATACCAGTGCTAGATACATGATGGGCAACAAATAACTCAAGAAGGAATGTTTGAAGTAGAACAGTTTGTTTTGTTTCTCAGAAACGAGAGCCCTTTCTGAGCTTCTGGGACCATATGGCATGAAGTTCTTAAGTGAAAGTCTGATGTGGCATATTTCTTCACAGGTTGCTGAGCTTAAGGTAACCTTGGGAAATTGGTGGGTGGGAAGGCGGGTAGCGTTCTGTTTAAGCTTCCTTTAGGATTTTTAATAGCTGTGCTTCTGCATGCCAACTTTTTGAAACAACTGCATCAAAAAATACCTGGTAAAGCTGTGAATTTTACTCTTACTTTGTAGTATGTTTGCACACATAGTACATGTCTGTCCTGCGTTCTTCAGCAGCTGAACAGTCAGGAGTTTATGAAGGCTTTGTTGTTTTCTGTGTTAGATACCCGAAGTTAGGAGTCAAGTCCCTTTTTATCACCAGTGGAAGGAGAAATGTGTTTTCAAGATCTCCAGTCTATGGACTCTCAAAACTTAACATGAAAAACTCAAATATATCTTAGTCATCTGTAAGGACTTAACTTTCTTTACTATGTGCATTAATACTTACTGTTTAGGTTACACAGATGGGAGCTTTCAGGTCTTTTTTCGTTAATTTTACTCGGTTTTAGACATATCTTTCTCTCTGTCTGATCATCATCCATTTATTATAAAGGTCTGTATTCATATAAATAAATCTGATACCTACAACACAAACAGTAAAGTTGATGCCATGAAAAGAGAGTGGAAATATGGGCATGTTAAGAAAGCTAGTTGCATGTATATTCAAAACAAGGAACAATGACAGGGGAAGCACTCTGTGCCTCTGTAATTAACTCTTTCTGGAAAGAGGTTTTAATAAACTTAATAACATGTACTGCTTTCCCAGGATAGTCATACTATTAAAATGTCACTAATTAGCATATATTTGTTTTTCATATGACTTACTCTTAGAATTAAATTTGGAAATGACACTAAGTTGTTATTACATCTCATCATTTTCAATTTATTTAACCACTAACTACAACAAAGAGTTTTTTGTGACTATTCATATGTGCTATGACTTTAAAAATGCACATGAATACTTAAGAGATCTAAGGAACTTTCATTTTATTCTTCGGTAACAATTTACCGTTATTAGCATACCAGGCCTTTTAGAGTATGTGTTTTTAATACATCCCACCTTACAGTTCTAAAGATTTTTATTATTTTTTTTTTTTAGTGGTGGTAAATGGAGTTAAGTCCAGTTGGCAACCATTCACAAGCGGTATCCCTCAGGGCTCAGTTTTGGGACCAGTCTTGTTCAATATCTTTATCGATGACCTGGATGAGGGGATCAAATGTGCCATCAGGAAACTTGCAGATGACACGAAATTAAGTGGGAGTGTCGATCTGCTTGAGGGTAGGAAGGCTCTGCAGAGGGATTTGGACAGGCTGGAGCAATGGGCTGAGGTCAATGGGATGAGGTTTAACAAAGCCAAGTGCCGGGTCATTCATTTCAGTCACAACAACCCCAGGCAACGCTACAGGCTTGGGGAGGAGTGGCTGGAAAGGGACCTGCGGGTGCTGGTGGACAGACAGCTGAACATGAGCCAGCAATGTGCCCAGGTGGCCAAGAAAGCCAATGGCATCCTGGCTTGTATCAGAAACAGTGTGACCAGCAGGAGTAGGGAGGCGATTGTGCCTCTGTACTTAGTGCTTGTGAGACTGCACCTTGAGTACTGTGTCCAGTTTTGGGCACCACAGTACAAGAAGGACATTTGAGGTGCTGGAGCAGGTCCAGAGAAGGGCAGCGAAGCTGGTGAGAGGTCTGGAAAGCATGCCTTGTGAGGAGAGGCTGAGGGAACTGGGGTTGTTTAACCCTGAGAAGAGACTGAGACAAGACCTTACTGCTCTCTACAACTACCTAAAAGGAGGTTGTGAGGCTGATCTTGGTCTCTTCTCCCAAATTACTAATGATAAAATGAGAGGAAATGGCCTCAGGTTGCATCAGGGGAGGTTTATATTAGATATTAGGAAGAAATTCTTCCCTGAGAGAGTGGTTAGGCACTGGAACAGGCTGCCTAGGGAGGTGGTGGAGTCACCATCCCTGGAGGTCTTCAAAAAATGAGCAATGTTCCCACTTGAGGCTATGGTCTAGGGGATAGAGAGATGTTAGGATGAAGGTTGCACTTGATGATCCTAGAGGTCCTTTACAACCCTAGTGATTCTGTGATTCTGTTCTCTCTGTAAACACTGAATTTTAGTGCTGCCAAGTTGCTACAATGTACAGTGGCCATAAAAGATTTGCAGCCTTTTAATCAGTGTCACAACTGAGGTGCTGCTCCTGCTTTCCAAGCTGCTGCCAAGAGTATGCAGCAACCCTGACCTGAGTAACCAGCTAGACAGGATAATTAGTTCCTTATGCCCATTCCAAATTTTGAGTTTCAGGATGAGACTTCCTAGGTGAGAACTCTTTTAGGTTAAATTCTATGCACAGTGACGTCTGCCACAAAGCCATTGGGCAGATGTTTGTTGGTGGCTGCTCTATTTGTCCCCTTGCTGTCTTCCTTAAAATCAGTACAATTGATACTGCATCTCAGGGTCATTTGAAAAGCAACTTTAAATTGTCTCTGAGTTTTGTTGTTTTCTTATACCGCTAAGGATAAGCAGAACATAATGTAGATCCACATGACCACATATTTGGAGGAAAAAAATAAAGTAATAAAATGTTCATCTCTTGGCTGAGATGCAGTTGGCTTAGCCAGAGAGCACTGAGGAACATCTGGGTTTGGGGGAAGGAAGCAACGAGAGGATAGAGTGGTGAATATATTAAGGGTAGGGTTCAACATGCTTGCTTTGCTTCCTGCAGTGGGACCAGGTGTTTGTTTTATATCTGAAGTTTAAGACTGAGGTGAGGAGGGGAGGTTTGCCTCATTTCAGTAACTATTTGAACTCTTCCAGCCTGTTCATTTTAAATCTTCAAGTAATATGCTGGTTATTTTTTCATCAAGCTGAAAGCTTGACTCAGTAACAATGTGCGTGGGTTGTTGCCTTCAATCTTGAATTCTGGAGAGCTTTGAGGGATTTAAATTAAAATATCCCACATCTGCCAAGTTCTGACACATCAGTTGGTTTAAAATTGCCCATCTTGATTTCAGTGCAAACCGGTCTTGCTTTGGCTTTCAGCGTAGACGTACGTCTTCTGTGTCTGTGTGCAGGCACGCATTCTTGGAGGTAGTTTGCTACATCTTGGATAGCTTATTTCTTTCCTTGCTTCTCACTAAATACAAGAGGAATGAAAGTGGGAAGACTGGTGGCTAATAGATAGATTTGAGCTTATGGAAGTAGCACAGCCATGACACAATGTGATTGAATCTGAGAGGTCTAAGCTGTTGGACAGATCTGCTTTGCACCAGCTACTTGTCTAGGAGGTGGGAGTAAACACAAACCACTGTTTATTTCATAGCAGCATTATAGCTTTAAGTTGTGTTGTTTTCTCCTGGGGTCACAGCAATATTTCTTCAGCAACTGGCAAGCCGGGAAATTAAATTTCTATGTTTTACCCCGGTTTTGGAGAAGCAAAGTGAAGTAAAACTATTAAAGCAGCTAGCAGAACTCTTAAGGGTCCCATGTTTGTGGATCCATAGCAGTAGGTTCCTGTAGGTGTATCTCCTCTTAGATAGTTATAGGCTAGATCTTAAATTACATTTCAGCGTTACAGTGGCCTACACGTTTGATGAACGGTAGTTTTTCCTGCTCTGTCCTCTTTGCTCCTTTTGTGCTGTTTGGTAATGAAGACATATTGGAATGTATCCATTTGAAGAATAAAATGATTAATAATCTTTGGAAGACCACCCCAATCCAGAATATCTTGCTTTCTTCCTGTGAAAATATTTTCTGTTAAAGTACCTATTTCTTGCTTGAAGAGAGTTTAAAAATACTACTTGGAACAACATAACTTTCTCAGCTAGCAAGAAACCCTTTTCAGATCTGACATTTTATAGATGTGATTATGCAACCTCTGTAATTTAAATTTAAATCTGATAGGTGTTTGGAGAATGATTCCATGATAGTTATTAAATTTACCCTAAAGCCCCAAGTTGCATGTATAAGAGCTGATACAAATTAGAAACAGACATTTTCTTTTCTTTTGGTCAAACTGATGTGAAAAATAGGGTACTTGAGTTTAACTGTTGCAGGCTAAGGTGTTGGGACTTGAGGAAATGTCTTTGTTTTTATTTTATATTGTAATGGAAGAAAATTTCAAATAAGCTGCACCAGGATTTAAGTGTGACTCTTACACTCCTCATTCCACTTTTCAATTTTGCCAGCATTAAATTTATGGTCCTTCCAGTATAACTAGCAAAAATAGCAATCCAAAAGAACAGATTACCTTGTGAAGCTGATTTTTTTATTTTATTTTTTTAGATATATACTTTTCTTATAAAAACTGTATACTTTTCTGAATAGCATGAGGAGCTATTGCCTGGCTTTACTGAGTCTCATTCCCTTCTTTTAAGAAGTTGTATATGTTGAATATAATAATCATGTTTTAAGGGACATCTGATTCTTTGCTTTTTGATTCAGAGCTTGTTTTTCTGTAGAGTGGTGCCTGACAATAATGATGATATTATAGTCCTATTCCAGTTTAGTTACCTCTCTGCTATACGGAAATGTCCTGAAATAGCCATGCATTTATCCTGGTAACATACTGAAATGTATTGCTGACCTGAATCCTTGCTTCTTTTTAGAAACTTGTGGTGGAGAATGTTGAAGTTCTAACACAAATGAGGACCAGCTTTGACAAGCCAGACCAGATGGCAGCACTCTTTAAAAGATTATCATGTGGGTAACTTGCAAGGTCCTACTAAAGATAAGGAACTGGGTTTTTAATCTCTTGTCTTCATAAAGAAACTGAGAAAAAAATTAATTTCTCAGTATTAAGTATACAGAAGCAGCAAAATGTGAGCTCACATAAACTGATGCATCTTTCAGAAAAGTTTCATATGTCTCACATGCAGGCAAAATGAGATGTCATTTTTAATTAGTGCCTGGGTGCTATAGAAGTGATGAGCTTTGGGCAGTTTTCAGGGATAACTCACAGCTGTAACAGCAGTAATCTGCAAACTGGGTGTGTAGCTGCAGAATACAAACACATGGGGGGGTTTTTTTGACACATGTTGCTGATTTAATTCCATCACAGTGTAAATTATTGAGTTCCTTGGAAGGATTTTTTTTTTGCATGTAATTAACATAAGCAATTGTTTTAAACAAAAATAATTATTACACAGTGACATTTTTGGCCTTAAGAAAACACAGAATTTGTGTTAGTATCCAACATTATCTGCAGTGTGTAGCGGGATTCATTCTGTGAAGTGGTTAACAAGATAGTCTTCTACTGAAATACTCCTGTCAACTCAGCTATAAAACCTTGCTTAAGCACTGCTCATTTAGGCTATTTTAAGGAATGTCATTGTCTCAGCACCTTTGTTTTTCAATATTTTGTTAAATGTTTTCTTTCTCTCTCTTTTTGGTTTGGTTTTATTTTGTTTATTTTTGAAAAGAACTGAGCTTGTAAACATCACCAGGTTCTTGTTCACTATTGTTCTTGTTTCTGTTCAGCTGTTGACAGTGTTTTGAAGAGAATGACGATTATTGGTGTTATCTTGTCTTTTCGGTCGTTGGCACAGGAAGCACTTAGAGATGTAAGAAATAATATGTTGCAAATTATAATTTTAATTGTATTTAATGGGATGGAATGATAGGGTATTTGAAGCTTCACTATTTGGGAATGCTACTTCTTAAAAGATTGGCATATGGTTAAAATGGCAATAGTCATTACTGAACTTTGAATTGCAAGTTGGAAGTGGGGGAATCTTCTCTTTTGAGGACTACTCAGAGAAATGTTACATTAAAACATATTAAAACATAGATGTTTTAGTTTGAGCATGCCTTAGTGTTTTCTGTGTTTAGTACATTTTAAAAGATTTAATTTCACTTTGCAATCAGCTTGATTTTGTGTTTAATTAGGGTTGAATGTCTTAAGTCTACAAATTCAGATGCACAAAGGAAAAACTAATTAAAAAAAATAGTAAATTCAGTAAAACAGTGGTAGTGTCTAACTTACCATTAATGTGGGAAGTTGGGGTTTTTTTTTTTCATTTTGTATTTGTTTGTGTCTCTTAGGTCTTATCCTACCACATTCCTTTCCTTGTAAGTTCCATCGAGGACTTTAAAGATCACATTCCAAGAGAGACTGATATGAAGGTAATGTTTGGCTCAAAGTGCAATGGAGACATTTTTGGAGCTTACTGAAATATGTAATGGGCAAGACTTTAATGTGTAGTGTGAAAAATCCAGAAACACACACACACAAAAATCCCTCGCACAAAAAACAACCACCACAACAAAAAACCCACAACCAATAGGATAAGCACAAACCTTTATCTGCCTGTGATTGCATTTGAGAACTCTCATAAGAAGAGCAAAGAACAAAATTTTCCAAGTGTTAAAACATGACTAAGTGATAAAGAGAAGAATACTGAGATGCTTTATTGTGTGAGCACTGTAACTGGTAAAACTAAATGTTACAAGGAGTCTGTGTATGTGATTGGAGCTCTATGCATGTCTGATTTTTGACCTTAAACTTAAAAAATTCACAAATTCTTGTGAACCCACTGTCTGAAATGCTTGAAAAAAACCTCAGCAGCATAAATAAGGTGCCTTGCTTCTGAATGGCTGTATGTTTCCATACATTTGGTACACTATGTGGCTTTTGGACACATCTGCACAGTAGTTGCAGCCTAGCTGGTTTTTCAGTCTTATATTGCAGCTTGGAGCCTGTGACGATGGTTTGCAAGCTCCTTAATGGTATTGTGTCAGCTGGATGTGTAGAAGATGTGTAGTGGGATCTACAACTCTTGATTCGCTTTTACAGAAACAATTTTTAGAAATCTGCTCTTGAGCTAAGTATGGGTTTTGAAGCCAAAGTATGTTGTTATTCCTGAACTTGAAGTTTACATTTTTCTTTTGACTCTTGAGGAAAGAAACTTAAATTCTGTTGCATGTGAAGAGTTACTAAATAAAACACATCCTTCTCCTCTTTTGGAAGTACATTACAAGAACTGTTCAAGTCCATTGTGGTGGGCCTTATCATTTCAGAAGACACAGTTTAGCTGTCTGTCTGAAAATGAGTCAGCTTGCATGAAGAATATGTTACTGAAATTTCACACGTATGCTGTTTCACTCCAAAATATCTTCACATGCTCTTTGGAACTTGCCATGCTGATAAACCAGCCATAAATGTTTGATGTCCCAGAAAACATTGAAATTCATACCACAGTAGAAGAATTCTGTGGAAATGCTGTGGAAAATTAACATTGAGGATACTGGCTCATGATAAAAATTATATCAAAATGATGCCATTGCCCTTCTCAAGGAAAACCTTTTTAAAATTCTTGCCTATAGTATTTACAAGGAAAATCATTGATCATCAAAGCTTCATGGTCCATTATTGAATTTAAGGAATCAGCACACAGAAGAGATGAGAAGGGAAGTTCACTGCTTGATCTTTTCAGGAAGCATCTTACAGCTTCTGCTCTCAAAGGGGTAGTGAAAAACAGGATGGGATAAAGGCTGCCACAGTAATCATTTAAGACCGTATTTTGCCATTGATATTTTTAAGTGGATGATAACAGATCATTTTAAACATCTCAGTGGATCTCTAAAGATGACCCTGAACTCATTTGTGTCAGCAGATATGAGAAAGCATAGTACTTGCTGCTTCTCTTCTGGAAGTCACTGTAGTAATTTACAGTCACTGGAATAATTGTATGGCAGAAAAGAACTACTGCTAAATAAAACCATGCTGAGGACTTTTCTCTGGCTCATGCCTTGTGGCACCACCTAGTTGCCTCTGATTAACCTAGTACTTGGCTGTCAGCCTTCTCTGGGTCTGTAGTTCCCCTGTGATTCTGAAATATTTACCTATTTTGTGTGGGGTTTTTTTTTCTAGTTCAGAGTGTCCAAAATAAATTCTAAGTGCTGTGGTACAGTCCACCACACTGGTGTTCACACGTTACCCATTGTAAATGTCACATCATGTGGTGCAGTGTGATGCCATGTAGGCTTGTTTGAGAATACGTAGATTGCCTCAATGATGTTGAAGGACTGTGCATGGAGGAGCCAAACCTCTGTAGTCTTGTCCATAGTGCCTACTGGGAATACTGGGAACTCTGACATGTGCTACCAGGCAACTTTGCCCAGAGCTTTGTCTTGAAAACAACTTGTTGGAAGGGCCAGGCCTGTGCTGTGAGCCTGCTAACAATTAAGCCCTGGACAATCAGCAGCACATTGTCTGAGCTTTCTCTTGGCTTTGTCATATACAGCAGTGCGATTGTAGGCAACAAAGACTTCTTTGGGCACAATGAGACAGGCTTCTTATAAATGAAGGCATGTCAATAGACAGATCTTCATAAGGCTTTGTACAGTACATTGGGCCAATTGCCCAACTGGGCATATTTTAGGACATAGTAACACAGTTAATTACCTATGTACTGCTTTTACCCAAGCAAAGCATAAATATCTTCAAAGCTGTTGATGAAATAAGTACTTGGGTTTTATTTCATTATCCCTGAAACTTATGATTTGGGGTGACTGGCAAAATGGGGATTTGTTCTCCTTTTATTTGGTTATTTTTAATATTAAATTGTTGGGTGGTCTATAAAGGCTTGTAGAAACAGACGTGCATTTATTCCACTGGTGCTTCTTCACCAGTTTGTTGTGAAGCAGCTCCTGTCCAGATGCTCTTAACTCCTTAAATGTAACTCAAGCTGATATCCTGTGTCCTGCTGACAGCACAGCACTGTGCAAACGACACTTCATGCTGCTAACATCAGAACTTGCCCTCAGGTAGCCAGACTTGAGCACCCAAATAAAGACAGTCTGCACAACATGCACCATATGCAGCTGACCATCCATATGTGAGAACTTCTGGACAAAGTGTCAAACATCTTAAATATTAATGGCAGTAGGACCCATTGCCAATGTTTTCTATAGTCTTTTTTGTTTGGTAGAAACCAGCTTTTGCAGAGCTTCATCTGAACTATGGCTTCACATACTTAGTCCAAAATGGAAATTGAGAACTGTGAACATATGTTAATGGCAGTGAAAGATGCAGCCCAGGACAGGCTCTTAGTTCCTCTAAGTTTTAGGGCTATTTAGAGTCTAATTCTTGGTACTTGGAATCACTGGACACTGAATCACTGGATTTGAATGTTGTAAGATTTCTGCCTTACTCTAATAGATGAACTTCAGGGTTTTGTCTAAAAATGCTGTATTTGCAGGTGTTAGCTGATACTTTAGATCTGGTAGATTTGGTTTCTTGGGAAGTGAAGAAAGGTGTAGAAACAGCTAGTTGGAAATCAGGATGTAGAAAAGTATACAGACTTCATTTGGCATGACAAAAAGAAATTGCAATCTAGCACACAAAGTACTGGCCCAGCTGTTCAATGTAGGTTAGAAAAACAAATTTAGTCTTTTTATCTTGGTTTAGCCAAGTCTGTTGAAATTCCTTAGTGCCTCGAACTCAAATATGAACATTTTAAACATGACAGCAAAACTGTACCTCATCATGTCAACACAAAATGCATTCATTTTTGTCTTTTTTTGTAATTATCTTTCTTCTGGTCCTCAGGTAGCAATGAATGTATATGAACTGTCATCAGCTGCTGGATTGCCTTGTGAGATTGATCCTGCCTTGGTAGTAGCACTGTCTTCCCAAAAATCAGGTAAGAAGTTACAACTTAATAAAAAATAGTCAAATAATAATAATAGGGGGAGAAAAAAAAAAAAAAATGCACCCAGGCATGGAAGTATTTATAGTTCTAGGAGGAGACTTCTATATGTTGAGTCCTTCTGTATTCCTTCGATGAACTTCATAAATGGCACGAGAACATGAATTTAGTGCCTGCTGCCTACTGATGTGTTAGCTTGAGAATCTTTTCAACCACAGAACTTGTTGACATAGAAATAAATAACAAGATGATGTTGAAGGAGTTTAACAGCTAATGGTGAAAACTGCTGTAATTTAAGGACAGTGAAAATAGGACTCTGTTGTGAACAACTATGAAGATATGATCAGTTCTCTTGTACAGATCTGTAATAAATCTGTGTCACTTTGTGAGCATCACAACATTGCATTACTGTTGTGTTATACGAGCATTAACGTGGAGCTTACAAGGGGAAACATGGCAAAATAAACATCTTAATGTCTGAACATGTGTGGTGCTTCCTCTTCCTTTAGAGCACTGCTGTCGTAACCTTTTCAGTTCTGTTTACTCTGGCAGGTTTAAAAGCATGAATTTAGACTCTGAAGTGCTTTTTGCCAGTCTTCTGTTTTTTCCTCTATCTTCCTTATTGAGCACTTAATTGCTGTCCCCCCACCCTGAGTGTAATAGATGGTTAATGTTAGAATCAGATCAAGAACATTTTGAATGCTACTTAAGTTGTTTTTTCATGCTTTAGTAGTAGTTACTTTGGGAAGGGAAGATAGAACTAATTCCAAGGGGCATTCTGATACTCAAACTTAATTCTCAAGCAGAATTGTCAAGCGCACTTAATTGACAAGCACAATTTCTTCATATAAGTTTTAAAAGTGTATTTTTTTTTACATACAATGTATGTATAATATACATAGTTATGTCATTGGACAATAGCTGGTATCTGAAATGGCATTTTAAACAGACTGTTTTCATTGTGGTGCAGATGTGAAATGCTTAAACTGTGTGAAGAAAACAGGGAATTTTTGTGTATTTTCACAATTGGTTAGAATATTGTATTTTGATTCTTACCTTTGCAGTTTGAAGTATTTTGCTTTTAGTAAGTCAGTTTGTGCAGATATAATTACTGTATTTGACCAAGTGTTAACTTTAAAAAAAACCCTGATTTTATGCTAATGCATGGTGATGCTGCTGTTTATGAAAGCACAAGGTTTTAGCATGAATTGATGTGACTGCACATCACCTTCTGCTCACTTACCAAAGGGTGAGTGCAAGACAAGCTCTCCTCACCTCACAGCAGTAATTGGATTTATACCAGCGTGTAAAAATACTGTTCTGCACAGGATACTAAAGTCTCAGTAACTAAATGGTTAGAAGGGATAGGGTGGCAGCAGCTTGTCTTCGTTCCTGTAGATGACAAATTGGATATTTTGAAGCTCCACCCTATGTCTTTTGGCAAGACTGACATAAAATTCCTCCTTTCACAACACACTAAGTTTGTTGTTGATGGATTTAAATTTCAGTTTGGTCAAATGTTTTGGTACTCTCAACTACCTGCAGTTGAAATGAAATACTTGAATATGACTTCTTTAATTTAAAGAACTTTGCTTTTGTTCTTAGAAAACATTAGTCCAGAAGAAGAATATAAAATTGCTTGCCTTCTCATGGTCTTCGTGGCAGTCTCCTTGCCGACTTTGGCTAGTAACGTGATGTCTCAGTATAGCCCCGCCATTGAAGGTAATGTAGAGTCAGCTAAGTATTTGCTGTGAGTGCTTTTTCAAAATCCTGGTAGCTTCTTGAATACTTTAGCTTTAAATATTTACTTACATTTTGTAGTGAATAAAATTTAAAAATCAGTGAGCCCTAGTGCAGCAAAGTTCTTCTGAAGGTTACTTGAAAAATCATTTACTTGACTTTTTTGTTTGAGGTAACTTTCTCAGAAAAATTAATCTTCTACTTGAGATTTTAAGAGCAGTTCAGTTACTGTAGGGGGCAATCTCATCCTAGTACATGCAACTGCCACAGCATACTTTCTATGTTAATTACTGTGAGACTTACTATATAATGGTATAGAAGTTTTAGTTATCTTTACATTGGCTTTAGGCCACTCACTCATACATGGTATCTTTTCTATATTTAATATGCTGTTCATATTAGTAAGCATAAAATTTTGCGAACAGAATCTGGACAGTGTAAGCTCTGAATTGAATTATATCCTACACAGTAGTTAAACTTTCTTACTTAAAAAAAAAAAAAAAGCCTCAAGGAAATTCTTTGCATGTAATCCACCAAAAAAACCTGTTCTCTTTCAGACAAAATGAAGTTGTAAGAAAAAGAAACAAACAAACAAAAAAAACCACATACACTTGACAGAACTGTTCCAGCACACACAAAAGTCACCTTTCAGCTAACTGTTCAAGCTATTACCTTTGTGATGTGTAGCATGGCTCACATAAAAGACCATGCTTATTCTGCATCCACTTACTGGGTATGATGTGGTTGTTTTGTTTTAATGTTTTTTTTAAAGTTTGATTCTCTTAATCCAGGGAAAAATTTAACTCACAAGAACATCTAAACTGTCTTCAGAAAATTGAAAGTACTAGGAAGAGACCAAAGCCTTTTTTATCAGTGTAGTATACTTTTTGACACTGACACACACACACCCCCAAGACTGTTATTTTAAATGGGGGTAAATAACACTTTCTTTGGTTTTGAGAGATTATGGATTTGTTAACTCTGGCAGAGCGTAGCCTTTTGTCAGTTGTGAAGTTGGACAAATCTCTCATGCAATGAGTAGACCTTATATATCAATTTGAAAAGTTATGAATTTTCAAGTTAACAGCCTTTTTTCTGATGAATAGGGAGAACAATTGGTAGCCCACAGAGTTGTTTCATGTTACCTGCCCTCTCATAGTATTTCTATGGCGTTCTGCAAGCTTTTTCAAAGTCACGATGGCTGAACGAAAAATCTCAGAATCTAGGCAAGAGCAGGGGATATCAAATGTGATTAGTGTGGGACACAGTTAGAAACTTGCTTTTTAAAAAGACCATCAGGTTGGCTCTCTTAACTGAGTCTAACTGAACTTGCTTATATGTGTTTAAGAACACATCTCTTAAATATTGCTTGTTTATAGTTTTGTAAAAGAAACCCTCTGGAAGCAGTTTGCCTTCAAAAGCATCTTACCTACTGCAGAGCTTCAGAACATCCACTGCTTGCCAGGGGCACAGTACTGAAAGCTTTTAACAGTGATTATATTTTCACATTTAACCCTCAAATTTATTCTAAGAATATGAGACAAGCTAGCCAGAGGTTCTCCAGCAGCTTAGAGCTGATGCAGCTTTGCCTTCCTCAGACTCTCTTCCAAGGATGCTTTTAGTCCTCAGGGCCTTACCAGGCTGAAACAACAGATAATTCTGGTTTATATCATGTGGCTAAAATATTCCAGTTTCTGTGATTTCATTTACATTCAGTAGCTCTTAACACAGAGTCAGACAAAGCCTGTTTCAGAGTAGGTTCTTTAAGTACAGTTAATAAGATCTCATAAAACTGACTAGAGAGAAGTTAACATCTAGAACTCAAGCCTGTATTAGGAGTTGCTACTCATTTTGAGATGTGGCCTCTATTATGTAGTTCTTTAGTGAGTGGCCTCTTTTTATTGAGAGGAAACTAGTCTGGCAAAATGAATATATAAAATATGTTCAGTCTGCAAAAATGAACAAACAGAATAGACATTGTCAGTCCTGCCTTCCTTGCATAATATTACTTTTTCCTGTGTTCTGCTCTTATAGTAGAACATCTGGCTTAGACAATATAGATGCTATTTCCAGACTGAGAACTTAAATGCTGCTTTTTTTTTTTTTTAAGTAAATTCCCTGGACAAATCCTGAATTTATCCATCAACAAGTCAAATTTGAAGGGAGTTTCAGCTTTCTAATCTTGCAAGACATGCCTCCCAAATACAGACAGTTCTTGGACAACTTTAGTAATGTCATGTTCTCTCTGCCTACTTCAAGATCAAGCCTGTTTCTTCCCCAAGCTCCAGATAAAGGCCCAGACTCAAAAGACCTTTTCTTTTGTTCCCAGTAAGAAATGTGAACTGCTATTCAAGTACCAGCCTAGAGGACCAGTTTGTCTTCCAGAGAATAGAACAGAACACTAGTCTGCTAGAGACATAGCCTTTTCCAAATACTCGAAACCTGTCTTAAGCTGGAAGACAACAGTTCATTAGCTGAATTGCCTTGCTGATGCATTTTCTACAGTCTGAGACTTAAAGATGAAGTCACTTAGAAAAATCAAGTGCTTCCAAAACAAACAAACTTACATCAGCAGAATTAATCAGATCGGATGTTCTTAACTGATGCAAGTGATGTTCAAGTGAAGTGGTGATCTAGTCTTAACTTGGGCTAGCATTCTTGCAGCAATATTTAATTAAAAAATAGGTGACAGAGTAGGAGTATCAGCTCTGGGGAGCCTGCTGCTGGTGATCCACAAGGATCTTTGCTGGGACCTACTGCTCAGCATATTCATAGACCACCCAGAAGGAGGGTGAAGAGTGGGTTGAGAAAACTTTCATATCCTGTGAAGTTGCCGAGATCATTAGAGGAATAGAAAGCTGCAGACTATGACACTGGGTAAATCGTGCAATAAAATGACAAGTAAAATTCATTTTAAGTAAGAATGCATGGGATGTTGGGATGCATGACTATGATGTAATTGCAATCACTGAAACATGGTGGGACAGCTCCCATGACTGGAATGTTGTTATGGATGGCTATGTACTACTAAGGAAAGACAGACCAACAAGGCGAGGCGGTGGTGTTGCTCTTTATGTGTGAGAGCAACTGAAATGTATTAGGTTCTATCCCAGGGGGAAGTAGAACAGGCTGAAAGCTTGTGGGTAAGAATTGAGGAACATGGAAAGGGGAGTGAAACCATTCTGGGTGTCTACTGCAGACCACCAAACCAAGATGATGATGTTGACGAGGCCTTCTACAGTCAACTGGAGGTAGCCTCTGGAACACTCTCCCTGGTAGTCATGGGTGACTTCAATCACCCTGGTATTTGTAGGAAAGCCCACGCAGCCAGGCATACTCAGTCCAGAAGGCTCTTGCAGTGTATAGATGATAACTTCCTGATGCAGGTAGTGGAGGAACCAACAAGGAGAGATGCACTGCTGGACCTTGTATTAACTAATAAGGAAGGACTGGTTGGGGACATTAAGATTGGGAACAGCCTTGGCGGCAGTGATCATGACATGGTAGAGTTTAGTATTATACAAGGGGGAAGTAGAGCAGTAAGTAGGATTACAACCCTGGACTTCTGCAGGGCTAACTTTGAACTCTTCAAAGATCTGCTTGCAGGAATCCCATGGGATAAGACTCTGGAGGGTAAAGGAACCCAAGAAAGTTGGTCAGCTTTTAAACACCACTTCCTTCAGGCCCAGGATAGGTGCATTCCATTGAGCAAAAAAATCAAGTAGACGTACTTCAAGACCTGCATGGATGAGTAGGGAGCTTCTGAAGGAGATGCAAGGAAGAAATAAATGTACAGCTCATAGAAAAAGGGACTTGTCACTTTTGAGAATTATAGAGAAGTTGTCAGAGCATGTAGGAAGGCAACAAGGAAGGCCAAAGCCCTCTTAGAACTTAAACTGGCAGGGTAAGTAAAAGAGGATAAGAAGGGCTGCTTCAAATATATCAGTAGCAGAAGGAAGAGTAGGGAAAGTGTGGGTCCACTGTTGAATGAGGTGGCAGCCCTGATAACTGGGGATGCAGAGAAAGGAACGTTGCTGAACACCTTTGCTTCAGTCTTTACTCTTAAGACCAGCCCCTGTGAACTCCAGTCCCTGGATGAAGGGGAAGGAGCCTGGGGGAGGGATGACTCTCCACTGGTCAATGAAGACTGGGTTAAGGACCAGTTACATAACTGAATGTATGTAAGTCCATGGACGCTGATGAGATGCACCCAAGAGTGCTGAGTGAATTGGCTGATGTTGTCCCCCTACCACTCTCCATCATTTTTCCAAAATCATGGCAAACAGGAGAGGTGCTGGAGGACTGGAAGAAAGCCACTGTCACTCCAGTC
This sequence comes from Megaceryle maxima, assembly GCA_024605025.1. Lineage (NCBI taxonomy): Eukaryota > Metazoa > Chordata > Aves > Coraciiformes > Cerylidae > Megaceryle > Megaceryle maxima. The sequence goes on along the minus strand of JANHGN010023025.1, from coordinate 19,792 downwards.
TTCAAAAAGGACAAGAAAGAGGTTCCAGAAAACTATAGACCAGTCAGCCTCATCTCCCTCCCTGGAAAAATGATGGAGCGGCTCATTCTGGAGGTCATCTCTAGGCACATGGAAGAGAAGAAGTTTATCAGGAGTAGTCAGCATGGATTTACCAAG
>JANHGN010023025.1:0-19536 GCA_024605025.1 Megaceryle maxima | reverse complement strand
ATCGAGGGAGGTTCTGCTCCCCCTCTACTCTGCACTGGTGAGACCTCACCTGGAGTATTGCATCCAGTTCTGGGCTCTCCAGCTCAAGAGGGACAAGGATCTACTCGAGAGAGTCCAATAGAGGGCTATGAGGATGATTAAAGGACTGGAACACGTGTCTTTGAGAAAAGGTTGAGACCTGGGGCTCTTTAGTCTGGAGAAGACTGAGAGGGTATTTAATAAATGTTTATAAATATATGAGGGCTGAGTGTCACAGGGGGCCCCTTCTCACTTTTGCCCTGTGATATGACAAGGGGAAATGGATGTAAGCTAGAGTACAGGAAGTTCCACCTCAAAATGAGGAGGAACTTCTTTACTGTAAGGGTCACAGAGGAGTGGAATGGGCTCCCCAGAGAGGTTGTGGAGTCTCCTTCTCTGGAGATTTTCAAGACCCACCTGGATGCATTTCTGTGTGACCCATGCTAGATTCTCTGATCCTGCTCTGGCAGGGGGGGTTGGACTCAAAGATCTCCAGGGTGCCTTCCAATCCCTGACACCCTGCGAAGAACAGTGCTATTCAGGTGTCTACTAATTTGATTTAATTTGCCTAGAAGATACAGCAGATTTACTGAGGAGCAGGTCTTCTGTGCTATTTGCAAACTGATGTCATTTAATCACTTTGCAGGCCCCTGAAGCCTGGGTGTATTTTAGGCAAGACATTATGTACCGCAATTAGCAATTCATCAGTTTTGTTCTTGTTCCTGTAGATCTCTTGGGTGAATGCTGTCTGGGTGTGATGACTTGTTTGTTTACACAGAGGGGAGAAAAATAGCCAATTAGCTTGAAAAAAATCCTGCTTGCACATGTCTTTTTAGCCTAGTCAAGGGGCAATACTCTCAGGTTTTGTAGAAGCTAGAAAAACTTCCAACATACTCTTTTTTTTCCTTGCTTCTAAAAGCCACAGGGATCTTTGTTAGGTTGTTGTGACCATTACAGCATTCATAAGGGAGACCCATATTTCTGGTGGCTTTCCTCATGCAAGTTCAAAGTACTTTGCTCCTGTTGTGCGGGATACTAAAAGCTGCTATTTCTTTGTGCCATGTCTATTTACTCCTTGCTGATATTTTTCAAAGAACACTGTCATTTTCAAATATGATGCTGAGGTACTTTGTGTATGTTTTTGTTTAGGGCACTGCAACAACATTCACTGCTTGGCAAAAGCCATCAACCAGATTGCTGCAGCTTTATTTACCATCCACAAGGGAAGCATTGAAGACCGTCTTAAAGAATTTTTGGCTGTATGTATAACTTCATTTTTAGACCTAGCTCCCCTAAACAGAGGAGAACTCTCACCCCTTAATGCCCCTCAGTCTGTTTTTATACATAGTCTACCTTGTGCAGTGCTATTATTAAGTTAGCAATGTGTTTGTCATTGCAAATGTTACCTTTGCAGCAGCAATCAGCCATAAGTGATCCTTAATTACAAGGGCATACTATAAAGATTGAGATTAGTGTGGATGAGTACTGTTTAACCAATGCTTACTCCAAGATCAATACTGCTTTGTAACACTTGTAATGTTACTTACTTTTCTGCAGGTATAAATGGCAGAAGAACTAAAGTTATTGTGTAATGGTGTTTGATTAGGAGAAAATCATGTGTGAATAAGTTACTTTTTGAACTCTAGCAATAGATTAAAACTTGTATCTTAAAAAAAGTTATCTAATGGCTTCAGGAAGTATTTTTTAATTCAGGTGGAAAATGTAATTAATTTGGGATGCAGTGCAATTGATTTCACATCAGTTTGGGTTTGGTGCACAAGAGCTAAAAGCATATTGTTAATACAAGTCTATATGTACGTTAGTAGTAGTCCTTTAGCAATAGCCATCTCTGTGTGATGTTGGGAAGTAACAGTAGCAAATCAGTACAAGTTTATTATACTTTTTCTCTCTTTTACTCTAGTTTCTTTTACTCTTTCAAAGACAGTAACTCCAGAGTGGCTTTTAAGTTGTACTTTTTGACACTTTTCCACTTAGTAGTCTGATAGCAGGGTGTTACAGGGATATTTGGGGAGAGGAAATTTTCTGCTTCAGAGTAGGTTGAAGATCAAAGTTTCTGAAATCCTTAGTGATGCTTAGAAAAAAAAGAAAAAAAAAAAAAAAAATTTCAAAATACCTGAGCTGATGGTGATGCATTTTGGTGTGTTGCCTAAGGAGAAATAGAATTTTTAAAATGGCTTTTAATTAGCCATACTTGAAGGGAAGCTAAGGCTAAAATGGCAGCTTCACTTTTAATTTTTAAAAATTACTGTTCTTGAGTTGACTTTTTGCTGCTTGACACTGAAGTAGAAAAAAATATCCTTTCCCCTTATTTTTGGTGCCTTACACACTTACAAGGGTGAGCTAATGATAACTTTCTGTAATAGAAGTCCTCAAACTTTTTTTTTTTTAAAGTAATATCTTTCATTTCTGGCATTTCATTGCATTTTGTAAAACAGAAAAAACCTTTGGCCATTAACCTTGTCTAATGCAACTGCTGGCTGTAAAAGATGAAAGAGAAATAGTTGTGTCAAGTTGCATATGTTTGACAAGTGAAGGAAAACAGTATAGTTTCATGTGATAAAAACACTTTTGGTATGAGGTTTGCATTTTTTCAGTGTTTATGAACTGGTTTCAGGCCACTGCTTTTACTGCACAGACCATGACTTGATGGTTCAGATATTTTGATAATCCTTCTTTTCTAACACCTTTTACATATCACTTACTATTAGTCTGAAAGAAAAACATCTAAGCAGAAAAATGTACTGCTAGGGATGATCTGCTTTCCTGTTAAAGTTATTTAAACACAGGTTATTTAATACTGATGAGTATGTGGTAAGATTATTTGGAAGTATACACACTCAATATTACAAATCAATTAATGACAGAATTTATCAAGTGGAATTTTGATTTAGATTTTGAAGTCTGGTAAGTGTGGTTTAGGCACATGGCCATTGCTTGGTGCGAGGGCGTGAATGATGATTGCACATCTGAAAGTTGAAAAGAGGTGTTTTTTTCAAATTTCTGTAAGGTATGAAAACCTGGGTTATCAATGCAACTGCAAATGAAGTATTTTACTGTATTCTGTCATACCTAAGTATGTGTTACAAGTTTCTTGGGTATCCTTTAAAGCTACTATTGTAGGGTTGCTCTTGGTCTGGTAAAATATTACTAATTTACACTTAGGATGACATTTCTTCAGTTAAAAATACAACTTAGGAAGTAAAACTTCATTTGTCCTTTTGTTGCAAAATGAGTAAAACTTAAACAATAAAAACTCTAATCGCTTTAAATCTTACCAAAGCACAGTAAGTTTATATGCATTTTGGGAAGGACAGAGAAAGTGAGATCTTGATCCCATGGAAGCTTTGTCATTAATTTCAGAAGACTTTTCAACCAATGATTACAACCAGAAGCTCTTTGCAATGAATTAGTTCTCCTTTTGTATGAAACTTAGCACATATTGCTTATTAAACACTTCTAGAAATACAAAGGGTTCACTGAGACTAAAGCCCAGTGATGGCTCACATGTTGAGGATTACTTTTTGTTGTAGTTACTAGTACACCACGATGCCTGTCAGTAAGGATATTGATTCCTTCAGAAGGGTTTTGCATGTGTATAGCAAAATAGCAAAAGTTGATCAATGCATTGTCTTATTTATTGCTTTGAAATACTAATTTTTGCGTAGCTTGCGTCGTCGAGTCTACTGAAGATTGGCCAGGAGACAGACAAAACTACTACAAGGAACAGAGAATCTGTTTACCTACTACTAGACATGGTAAGCTTTTGTTGCTTTGAGGTGTTACTTAAGGAACAGGCTCTACATCATGTCATTCAACAAGGGGGTTTTGGGTGTCACTCTGTGCATTGCAGCTCATCAACTAGTGGAAATAATTGGTTTTGTCATTCTTCCTGGCATTCTGATATTGGAAATAAATTTTTTTCCATTCCCCCAACATACGCATTTTTACCATCATCATTTGTTGCTTAGAACATTGTGTCCCATTGTTCAGATTATTTTAATTCATCATTTATTACATGCAATATTAAAATGAAATTTCACATTAAAGAAGCACTGTTTGGGGGTGGGAGGGAATCCTCTCTGCTCAGCAGTTTTCCTTTCAGTATTCTATATCCTTTGGAAGTGGCAGGAGTGCTCTAGGACTGTGTATAGAGGAAAGCTAAATGACTAGCTTTGACAACTGGTGACCATACAGCAATGCATTTATCCCCGACGCTTAAACTTTGGGTTTGGGGTGGTTTGTGGTTTTTGGTTTGGGGTTTTTTTTGCTATGAAATCTGAGTGGTGTAGTGGTGCATACCAGAATTACCTCTCTGAAACAGATCAGCAGCAGTAGGCAGTAGAACGTGTTCTACAAAACCTCATGTTTTTGTCATTTTTCAGATTGTGCAGGAGTCTCCATTCCTGACAATGGATCTCTTGGAGTCTTGTTTCCCTTACGTCCTGCTGCGAAATGCGTACCATGCTGTCTACAAACAAAGTGTCACATCCTCTGCCTGAGCATCTACTTCCTGGAGATAAGACATAGCACGTGTCTATGTGGCCTCAGTTTTATCTGTAAACTGTGGAGCTATTTTACTTCATGGCCTGATGAACAGTTTTGTGGATTATAAACTTTTTCCATAAAAGTTGTATTTCTGATCAGTGGTTTCTTAATTATGGTTGTACTACAATATAAGCTTGGTTGATTTTAGGTTGCACATTCATGGAAAATCTTTTTTTCTCATTTATTCCTTTTTTTTTTTTCTCCCTCACCCCTTTTTTTTTTTTTTTTTTACTTTAGAGCATCAGTTATGTTTAAAGAATACTACTTCTGCTATATGTTTTTTGATATTGAACATGCAAAACAAAAATTGCTTGTTTATTTCCTAGAAGAAAAATGTATTTAGTGATTATTTTAGATAGTGTAGCTTTCATCTGTGTGTAAATTATTTCATATAGGGAGAGTTATAATCTTGTACCTATTGTTCTTATTGAAAACAAATATTGGATGTGCATTTCTGTGAAGTAATTACAGCATTCCTAGTTTTATTTTGAAACTTTCACCAATCTACGTACTATGACACTATCTAACATTAAAAATGTTATAAGACTGCTTATCCTTCAGACGGCGAGCCTCTCCCGATACTCTTAAACAACAGCAAGTGGTGTTGTTTGTATAAAGCATAGTGGAAATTTTTTTTAAACTAATTTCTGTGGTGCCCTGTTGGCATTAACACTACCATTGTACCCTGCTGTATAATAAACATTCTTACACATTTATCACATGTTGATAAAATGTTAGCCCTTAACCACTTTTTATATGTTTTAAATTTTTGAAATTCAAGTGTACCTTCCATAACATACAATAAACACTAGACTGTATTATCTGTAGGTGAATTATTTTTAATATAAATGTTATCCTAGTATTTTAAGCTTAAACTGTGCTGTTGTGCATTGATTTACATCTCACAGTTGATTAAATATCAATCCTTAGAGCTTTTATGTGAAGACTTCTAATCTTTCACCTTTTGGCTTTTGCAATAGTGAATCTTGTAAAAAGTTGGAAGAAGGAATTAAAACGTGTAAAAAGTGTCAGTTTAGTGCCTTCATCCTTTAAATCTCATTTTTACATAATAAAGCAAGAAAAGCTTTTATATAGATGTATCCATAGAAATAAGAGTATTGTTAAAGTATAAAACTTTAATCATAAAGCAGGGGAGTGTTGCTAAAACCGTAACATCAAACATCACTGAGACAGACGTATAATAGGCCTTTTTTTGTTTTATCAATCATGCAAATTGGCATGCAGGGCAGCATTGGCTCATTTAGCCCGAAAGCTGACCAGATGGTTGTGTGCTCTTTAATCCACAGTCTATAAAAGCTGTGTGTTTCTCAACAGGCTCTGGACATTGTATAGAGCCCCTGTTCTTGATGCAACTTCTGTGCACACTGGTAACCTTTTCTATTCTGAAAGAGCTGTTGTGTGCTCAGTTACAATAGATTCCTCTGTCCGGAGGAAAAAAGTACTGGAATAAAATTGTCCTAAGGAAGTATGACAGTATGTCGATATTTTTCCTAATTGTGTGGTTTATGTTACAACCATGGAACTGGTGTTAAATTGATAATTTAGTACCATAACAGATAAGTTTGTTCATAAAGAATTTAGGTCGAATGAGAGTTTTGAGTTCTATTCTGTAATATTTATCATCTGATATATTCCAATGCCTTGGTTTTCATTAAGGTTTTGATTATAATGTAGCCTTTTTTGGTTTTGTTTTAAAAAATAATGCATATTTTCAAGACTGGCTCTTGAAAAAACTCGTGTTTTAGAAGTAACCCATTTTGTGTCTCTAATTACAAAGCAATTGTATTTGGTTATTTACCTTGGATCCCTGTCAGCTTTCCCCTGTCTGAGGTATTACTGGACTAAGCCCAGGAAATAGGTAATCTCTGATGGGTAACTAGTGCAGGATCTCTGCAAGAAGCTACTTCTGATGTATATGGATTACATTTTGTTGTGAACCTTTCAGACTGTAGCTTCTTTGGGAACTCTCTGTGGTTGTATCGTGCTGTTTAGCCTGCAGGTGCCTGAGATGGTGCCTTTTTAACTGCCCTTCCTGCAAGAACTCCGAGTAAGCTCGGAACCAAACCAAAGGGTGGGGAAATGAGGCAAGAATTATGTGGACTCGCACACATATTGGCTAGGTTTTGGAGGGGTTTTTGGTGGGAGAGAGAGGGTGTCCTTGCTTTGTTCTTGCTTGCTGTATTTCTATTATTTCTGGTTTCAGTTGAGCTACCATAAAGCTATTTAGGGTTCATCCTACTTGAGGAAGGCAGAGCACATCGAGTAGAGTCCTCAAGGCCACCTGCATCCATCCACTACATAAACCGCCTGTCAAACAGAGTTTGTTGGGGAAGAAGGTACAAAGGTACAGAAGGAATTCTTCCTCTGGGGCTGGCAGCACCATGTCCACAATTTAATAAGATCAACTGTTGATGTTGTATATCAAGTCATCTCAGGTTGTCTTTTGTGCATTTCCAGAAGTGCTTGTAATTCCTGGAGCATGAAGCACAGATGGCTGAGCTGGTCCCATATGGAGCCAGTTTGGATCAAATACCTAATTCACAGGGAGGGTTCTGCCTCACACAAGAGGGAGCATGTAAGAAGAATGTCCTATTGCTGCCCAGAAAGTTATTTTTATAATTTAAAAAGATGTGCCTCGAAATGTGTCCATCAGGACAAAAGATCACCATCAAAAACAAAGGCTACTGTTAAAACCTTTTTTTTTTTTTTTTTTGCTGCAGCATTTTGTTTTCTAGATAGAAAAAGGAATTGGTAACCAAGCTGACACCTGGAGTATACTGGCTTTGATGCACTGCAGAATGATGTTCTCCCCAGAAAATGTTGAAATGAAGCCTGTGATTTGAGGAAAGATAGGAGGCTTCTTCAGCAGGTCATTGTGGGCTTATATGACTTCAGAGCTTAATCATTCCAGATAGAAGAAGTCTCAACCATCACTAAATATGCCTTGCCTCTAATCTGTGTTTTTGCCAGAAGCTTCCCTGGTCCTGGGATTCAGCGTCATGATTCATACTGAGGCGTGAACTCTCAATTTACTTACCAGTAACTATTAATTCTCTGAGTTTGGGTATGTCTGGACCAATGCTGCAAAATTTATTCAGGTGAATTGCTCCATCAAGCTGAAACTCAAAGCTGGGTTTATAGGTGTAGCCAAATATCCTGTTGAAGCAATAAAAGTCTTTTAGATGTAGGTTTAACTGTTTTTATATTCAAATTCAAGCATCTGTTAACTCCATAATATGTTTTGGATACTATAGAAGTAATTTATTGTAGTTGTATTCACTAGTAAACTTGACTGATCGATGGAGGACTGACTGAATACCCAGAAACTGCTTTTCTTTCTACCCTTGAAACAGTGATGTGCCTGGTTGTGCAAAACAAAGTAATTTAAAAGACAGGTACACACATTTGATTTGGGTTAATGGACAAGGACCACTGGTTTCAGTGTTGTCAGCCAGGTTTTAAAAACTGAAGTTCTGCCTATTTTTTTTTCCAAGTACAATTTTTGAATCATTTTTAGCATAAAGGTAAATCTCTAAATTTTAGGACTACTAAAGTACTGCCTATTTTTGTCTTTCCACTTTTGGAATAATTTTTAGGATAAAGGTAAATCCTCCCCCAAAATGAAAAAAAGTTGTTGTTTTGTTTTGTTTTGTTTTTAATTTCCTGAATTGGCTACTGCTTGTATGCTTTTACTATTTGTCATGTTACAAGATATGTAAATATTTGTACTAACACATAACAAAATTGAAGCGGCCCCCAGACCTGTGTCCAAACCCATAGCTAATTTGTTATTAGTCATGCTGTTTCTAGTCCCACTAGGTCAAACCGACCTGCTCACTGGTATCATGTCAGTGTGTCTTACACCATTTAGGAATTGAAAATGCTGGTATTAAAATCAGAATGAAAAACGTATGTTGAGCTTAGCATTAAGCAAGGGGATTTGAATCATTTCTTGTGCAGACTTCCAGGCTCTTTCTTTGTTTAGGATAACAGGGAACTTAAAGTGCCTGCTTATAATGAAATAATAAATAATGAAATTATGAATAATAAAAACTATGCTAACACCTGTGTGAGTACAGCTGCAAGCTGCAGAGCTGTTACAGCTGAAATATAAAACCCCAGTACCAGTAAATCCAGTTCACTGTCCATTAACGAAATAATTTCATCTCTTGTCAATACTCACTTTACTCAGATTATGACTGGATGATGGGGAAGGTGTCATCACAGGTTACCTGCAAACTCTTCTGCTTTTGCCTTCCCTGCCCTTGTCATTTGCCTTTGAGTTTGGCCAAATTTCAGGTCAACTTGATGGGCAGGCAGTGCGGAGAACAGAAGACTTGTGTTTGGCAAGAGCAGTATTTGTAAGTATAAATTAAATTACAATCTTTTTAATAATAGTGAGGGCACAGTACCAGCAACAATGAAACTATTCCTTGCATAGACATACAAAGGGAAGAGAAATGCAACTAGGAACAAACTTTAATTTAATCTTATGCTAATAATGGTGATATGAAACAGGAGTGAAAAAATGAGGTAAGGGGAGTTCAAAGTGGTCATCACAGAGTGCTCAGGGAAGTTGGGAAAGACATTTGGTCAATGACTGAGGGCATTTTGTAACTGAAGCCTTATTTGACACTTCACAGATTATTTCTAGATTATATCTCACAGACTTCAGAACTGCATTTAAAAATTTCAGCTGAGGTGTCATCTGTTTTCCACTCTCTACATGAAGTGACTTGTCCAGCTTTAGGATCATTTGTAAATAAAGGATGCTAAAGGAAAAAGTGCAAAACTTTGAGGCATCTTAGTATAAGCATGTGTTTGCCAAGACCCAGCTGGTAGGACAGGATAAGAAAGTCTCTCTTGTGCCTCTTAACAGTGAAACACTAAAACTGGTCTGTGCTGTTTGGATTTAGTTCCATTTGTGTCTTTAAAGTGGAAGACACCAGGAGTGATGTTGAATGTTACAATGAGAGCAGGTAAGAGAAAGAGTTCATCTCAGCAGTTTATTGTTTTGGATAACAAAGCGCTTCAAAGGGGTGGAAAGCAGCTGATAAAATGGGCTGAGCCTGTGACACTTGCTTTAGAGGTTAACTTTATTAGGAAAATAACTGTGCCACTGTTTTCATAACTTTTTGTTTGAATGCCAAGGACGTGCCAACTTTTATCTCCTAAAAGCTCAGAGGTAAACCCTAGTGACAAGATGGAAATAACACAGTTCTGTTTTACCATGCAGTGCTGTTTGCAGGCAGATGTGTGGTGGCACAGGTGCTGGTTGAAAGTGGAGACAATCATTTGCTAAAAGGTGTGTGGAATCTGAGTTCATGTAGGTTTCAGTGTCTCTCTTCATCTGGTGGTAGTGGACACTGTTCTGTGGATTTTTGTTAGCTAAGATGATGGCATAGTTAAGATAGGTATCAAATGCCTTTCAAGAAGCATTCTGGAGCACTTCAAACTGACATACTCTTGGAGCTTCTCAAAACCCCAGTTATTGGCAGAAAATCCAAATAGCAAAAAAGAGAAGTTGCGTATCGGCGAGCAAGGACGTGGCCTCTTGACCTAACGTTGGAATGCCTGGACCTCAGCTTGTAGATGTATGTGCTGTTAAGCGCTCAGTGATCCTAGTGTGAAAGCGGAGAAGGAAGTGAAAGCCAGTGATAAAACACTGAGCGACAGTTAAAAACCACCTACACTGATCTGATCAAGTGGGACGGGGCTGTGAGACCATAGGTAGTTTGCACAAGCATTGGAGCTGAGATGCAGAGCAGGGGCAACCTTGCTCCTCCTGCTGCTGCTGCCTCCTCCCAAAGGAAATCTACCAATAAAAAAATCCCATGGTGTTGAAAAATGTCTTTTTCCTAAACTTGTATTCTAATGATTCCAGCATGGTGACCGACAGCCCTGTGAATAGAGGATGGGCTCATCAGGTATTTAATTAGTCCTTCGTGAGCAGGTAAAATACATAAGCTTTTTCTAAGTTATAAAACCTTGATCAAATCTATTCCTGCCTGGTTAAACTGGCAAATATTAGTGTGTATGCTTGTGAGCTATACTGCTAAAAAGGCATTTGTGTTTCCAATTTTAGTAAGCAAGCCTGTGGCTTCAGGGAGAGGAAGAAAAGCAGCATTGTTGTATGAACAGTCTACAAATGTGGAAAAAATACCAAACAACCTAGCCTGAAAAAAGCTTGTTGGGAGGTTATTTTTATGGATCTTGTGAAAGCAATACAAGGGGAGGGACAGTGAAATGGCCACACTTAAAACCTATATATATATATTCTGGAAAAATGCCACTAACTTTTTTTCCTTGGTATTAGTTGACCTATAGAAGTGTGAGTAGCAAAGTGAAGTAAAGCAACTTTAAAACATTTAGTTCTCAACACTGTCGCTCCATTATTTAACACTTTTAAAATTTGGTTTAGTTAAAAAAAAAAAAACCAAAACAACCACAAAACCAACAAAACAAACAACCAACCAAAAAAAAACCCACCCTTAATATTATCTGGGAACTGGAGTAAGATAAACATGGTAATGATTTCCTGGGTGTGATATTTATTCTGACGCAACTAAACTGTGTGTGGGATTAAGAACTATGATCTGAAACACCCAAAGTTGCCAAAATGTCCTCTAAACTACTTTTTTTTTTCTTTCTTTTTTTTTTTTTTTTTTTTTTGGATGGGGAAAAGGGCTTCATTGGGGCCTGGTGCATACTTTGAAGTGACTAAATCACTGGACATGCTGAACAGTGTGGACTGCTGCAAAGGGCTAAAAGACTTGGTGAGCAAGGAAAAGGTTCTGCAGAAAAATAAGATTTTTGAAGAGAGTGGGCACTTCGGGTATGGCTGTGGATTATGTTACTGTGTAATGGCTTCATACTTAAATAACATTGTGGTATTTGTGCTTATAGACCTCTATCTCTTCCTTAATTTTGTAAATTTTCCTATACATTTCTTCTATCGTCGTTACTATCTCTCAAAAAGTAAAAATAAAGTGTCAAAACACAAATACCCTCACCAAGTCACAGCAGCAGCTTCAGCCTCAGTAGCTGTGCTGAATGTTAAAGCTTTTTAGTAGATCAGAAATGGGATAAGACACTGAGTTGTGAAGTTAAAAATAAGCGTCAAGTTGCTACTACTCATCTGGAAAGCCTCGTCAATTGTGCGTTCTTACTGCTGTGAGGGTTCTGGTGGGGCAAGGGTGCAATCCAGGGATGCATATAAGGCAACTGGGAATCTTATCCTGGAAGAGTTAAAAACTTCTGTGCACAGGGGTTGGCTTCTTAAAATGAAGTTGTTTTTACAGGATTAGATTTCATATTTTTTGGCTTTCTAGAGCATCTGCTGTTTGTGTGGCTCCACAGGTGTGTTAGTAAAAGCTCTCAGGGAAAGGCAATGTTTCTTTTCCTGAATTTGCTGAGGTTCCCATACAGAGCCTTTTGTGATCCCACCAGTAACTGCTAAAAACACAAATAAAAGACACACAAACTGTGTTGGCTTCTATTTATAGGTAATACTTTATCCTAGGGCATGTCAAGCCCAATCAGCTCCCACGGAAATCAACGGTGAGTCCAAGTTTCAGCACCTGGTGATATTCAGCTGTTACTGTAAAACTCAACTGTTTGTGGAGGGCTTATTTTTAGGCACGGGTGTGATTTGGTACTTAATACTGCTGGGTGCTGCTCATAAATCTGGGCAAGCAGGAGCAGAGGCAGACTCAGGCTGTGCAACCGGAGAGGCTGTAAATCTGAAATAGTAAATTTATGGTTTAACAAAATTAAACTCTGAGTGGTTATGGCCTTTAAGCTAGGCAGCTCAAATTATTTCTGCAGGAGCCAGACGAGAAATGCTGTGTAATGTATATGGTATTAGAGAGCTTTGCAGGTTTTTTTGCCTTAAATGCTCCATCTGGAGGCAATTATAACTTAGAGAGGGTTCAGTGGATTCTGCTGTGTCCCTAGTGTGGCCCACAGTGGGAGGGAAGTATCTATTTTTCATTATCTGCATAGTCATAGTAATAGGGTATAGCAATTTGCCGCATTAGAATAATGAACTGAATGCATGTTTAAATTGAACATCTGTACCTAATACTGCCACAGAGGCCAGCTCACATTCATAAGCACTTGAGCAATAGTTAGGGGAAAATAAAAATTAATTGTATGCTGGGAAGTGAAGCAGCTGAGCATCCTCCTCAGTGTCCGCTCCAGTGCAGCAGCAGGTCCTCCCCACTGAAGCATGAACTGCCTTCAGGACACTAATTACATGCCAGTCAGTACAGTTAAGTGATTGGAGATGGTTGTTCTTCATCTTTGCACTGGAAAATTACTGTATTAACACAGACAAATGAAGAACAGTGGAATTGAAAATGCAGCTACTTTGCTTTAAAATGCAGGTAAATGCTTTGCCAGTCTTAAGTCTGTGAGTCTGAGTACTGCCCAACCAACTGTGCTTTGGGTGTCTACTCAGCTTGGCTCCCTTTTGCTGTTTTCTTAATATTTTTCACAATTTTTTTTATTCTAGAAGTATTTAGACAAACACTGTAGTCTTGCAGCACATGCAATACTGTTATCTGAAGGGGGACCTTTGTGGAACTGGGGACAAAGTTTTAGTTCTTCTTTCCTCAGAAAAATAGACTCCTCTCACATTTATAGTTTTAAATACTTGTCTGATACTTTTGGCTTATTTTCCTATACTTTTGGTGATAAAATTGCACAACTGTGAAAATATCCAGGTATCTACATATGAATTCAGAAACAGTTGTATGTATGGTGCTGCATCAGAGGAAGTACTGCTGCTTTTTCTGTCTTTTGAAATGGGAAACTATAGTTCTGAATGTGATCACAGGCTTTAGGCAATTTACTTATAGTAAAGATGATAAAATTATAGTGGACATGATATTTAGATGATTTTAAAGATATGGAACAATAAAAAGCTCTCTGGGATTAATTTTGAATTGTCATAATTTTGATGGTCACAAATTTATCAGCTATAGATTATGGATAGAAAGCATCTGTTGCCTCTGAATTTAAGATGTGCTCTTCCAAAGGAGAAGATGGAAGTTCCATCCTGTGCTGTACTTGAATGTGCACTTAATGCCTGCTGAACCAAGGGATGAGGAAAGTTGTGGACATCATAATCCCAGCTAAACAAGAAATGGGAGCATTTCTCTACCACAGGAATCTCTTGTGCTCAGATTTGCACAATATATTGCCCTGCAAATGAGCTGGGAAGACTCAGGGAAGGATTGTCAAGATATGTCAGGAGGTTCAGCTTTTTGTCTTCTGACATAAGTCCCCTTCAGTGTGGCTGAGTGCTTAGATAAGCACATACCTCTTGCAATAAATCTGTCTGTACTTTTTTGCAGGAGCATTAGTGCCAGTACTAATGTCCAGGTGGAAAATCAGTATTGGGAGTAACAAACTTCAGTATTGAGACGTTATAAACTCTGACATGGACACAAAAACCTGTGAAAATCCCAAGCAGCAAACAGATTCACCCTGCAAAATGAGACTGGTGCAGGATGTGGATATGAGCATGTGTCTGTATTGATAGATTGAAAGCCTACAATAGGTAATAATCAACAGAATTGCTATTGGCATCATTTTATCCTTGAAATGCATGTTAGTTGGGCTTCTTGGTGTTTAAAGCAGCATATTTTCCTAGCCATCCTGTGAATTTTACCAGTCATGTAGGAGGCAAAACCCTGGGAAAATAAGTTGTTGTTTTTTCGTTTGGTTTGGTTTTTTGCTGGGACTTCAGGAATACAGGTAATGTGAGTAAATATGAATAAGACAAAAAAATATTCTAGGAGGCATGCAGACCCAAAGGGAACGGGATCATTAATAACGAGCTAATAGAAACAGCTTCAAAAATTCCAAGTCTGAAAGACTGCATTAAAAGAACCTTTTCTTCTTCCTTGCTACTTCCAAGTCATCCATGGAGAAGCTTGAGTGATTATTAAAATAAGTTTATAGTCCCCTGTGTTTTGTCTACCTGAGGGAGCTGAAACAAGACCCTGGCTGGAACAGGAAATGTACAATAAATCCCATTTTTATGACTCTGTAAGTGAATGACTTTATGGATTTAGTAACAGCCATGTAAGAAGTATTGTAGGGGGGTTGTTTTGGGTGAGTTTCTTCGTTGGTTTTGGGTGCTGTTTTTTTTGTTTTGTTTGTTTGTTTGTTTGGGTTTTTTTAAGGCAGAGTATATAAGCAAATGAAATTGTAATCCTGGGATTGCTACAGAAAGGTTCAGGAAAGTGAAAACCTGTTCTGAAGAAGTATTTTTATCTCAGCTAGTTTTCTTCTTAGGAACAGCCTGAATAGGTATGGTTATGCTTGCACTTTTGTTCAGATGGAATGAGTAGGAGCAGACCATAAAACATAGTACCTGGTTTATCAAGAGCAGCCCATTGGGCATGTGGCCAGCCTGAACCTGTGGCAGGTCTCTGAACAGTCGCAGGTTGCTGGTCTGAGGGGTCTGACAGAACGTGCAAACTGGAAGGGAAGAGGTGACTTATCACCTAGAGCTTACAGCCTAACACTAGCTGTTGCCTAAGGCACCAATGGGGTTTGTGGCATCTAAAATATAAATGTGCCATGCAACATGGGCTCTTCATCACGGTAGTTAGACCAGGAAAAGTGATACCCCCTTTTTCTGCATCTTTTCCTGATCTTTGCTGTAATTTTCCCTTTCTGACTTTCAACTCTTCCTTGTTTGTTTAAGGCATGTGCTCATTTCTCAACAGGTTGTAATAAACTATGGAGTTTTATGCATCCACATCTAATTAACGACATCTAATTAATGTTATTGCTTCAGATCATTTGTTGATCTGCTGAACTCTATACCAAGCCAGAGTAGATGCTTCCTGGTTAGAGCTGGGCTCTCATCCTCCCTGTGCCTCTTACAAAGACTCCCATCTCATACAGGTAAGCTGCTGGGATGTGTATGTGGGGATGTTACGTATACCTGAAGGAAGGCTATAGCATTTGGGGGGAGAATCAATGCTAACAAATGCAGTCAGGAGTGCCTTGGCTACAACCTGTTCATCTACAGCCGGAGCATCTCACCCAGCCAGCTCTTGCTTCTTAAGCCTGTTGTTTACCTGACTCCCACAAGAGAAAAAAGCAGCAGAGAGGGTGGAAAAAAAATTAGACACTGTGTAAGGAATTAAAAAAACAACAACAAAGGAATAAATTACTGCCATCCATCTGGAAGCAGTTCCTTATTTGGCTTCCTTTTGGGAAAGGGTGCAAGAACAAAGCCCTCAATCCCTTTTCATGTTTTCTGCAGCTCCTCACGCTGCCACATTTCTGTACCGAAATAAAATCTGGCCATCCCTAGAGCTGTGAGGGTTATCCAGCCACCTCCTGCTGAAATCCATCCCTGCCACACCGCAAGGCCACAGAGTTATTATTTTTTAATGGGGTTATATGTGAGTACCTGAGGGTAGTTTGGCCCCAGGCCACACTTTACGCTGTTGTGGGTTACCATCATTCTTGTGGGGCATAACAACAATAATAAACATTTTCTGTAATTTTTGTATGAGCTACTTCAGGGGCAAATCCTAGCCTTGGGCTTCAGCCCCACTGAGGACTTGTTTATTCTAGGAAATTACTTTGTGTGATACTATGGACTGTATTATTATTATTTACATTTCTAGGTCTGTACCAAGCTCTCAAAGCCCACCAGGAAACTCCCAGACAGGCTGCTGATCCCAGACCACTGCCAGGGCATGCTTTTATTAAGAAATTCCTGATAGTCGTCCCCAACATTGAGCTGATACAACTATAATACAATAATTTGACTAACCCCTTTTGGAGAGTTGAACAAGACTAGGAATCTGATTTTATCACCACCCGACCTCAAAGGTGTAACGTCGCTCTTGTCAGCGCAAGCTGTAGAAAGAGATTTTGCTTTCTTCCTCAATCTTAAGAAGGTGGCAGGAGAAAAGGGGATGAAATTCCCAAAGGCAGTGCAGTGGCACCTGAACTTAAAACTACTTTGCTGCCAAACTTTTCCAATTGTATTTGAGCTCTGGGTGAAAATCCACACAATGTTTTGTGCTGTCACCTGGAAAACATGTACCCTTGGGGCTGTGTCGTGCAAGAGCAGACAGCCTGGGGAGGAGAGAGCAAATCTCATCCCCTCTCCCATCACAGTTCTCCCTCTACAAAACAGGAGTGGTGGGTTTGACCTCTCTTAAACAGTATTTTGAGACTGGTGACTAATTCTAGATCAGGTCACGTATGAATGCCGCTCTCCTCATTTAAAGTACCTATGGGGTTTTGTTTCACTTAGTGTCAGTGCTTTACGATAACTGCATGGGAAGATACAGAGACAGTTGTTACTTTGCTTTTTTCCTCCAGCCACTTCATTTTCCCTCTAGAGTAACATCTCCACATCCAGGGCAAAGCAATGCAACTTCACTTCTGTAGCATGAAACTACAGCCCTCCTCTTCATTGTCTCTTTTCCTCTACCAGTCTCCTCAACCTGTTTAAAAGGTGTCAAGGCTGGCTATAGTGCCAGTATAACAGAAAAGAACTCAGCTGACATTGGGTATAGATATTTGCTCAAAATAACTATGTTTGGGTGCAGCAATCAGATTGCCTTTCTCAAGTTTCAGCCAGAGGTGAATTTTTGCTACCAGCTACGAAGAGATTTATACTGGAAATGCTAAGAGGTGATTAATACCAACAAGCCCATCGATCAGGAGTCCCCCATGCCTCTAGCAACTGATCCTCACCTGGATGCTGGCATAGGCTACCAGCAAGCAGGGGTTGGCCAGAGGAGCAGGACGGTGGGCAACATTCTACCAGCTAATTGCATTGGAGGTATCTTCACAACAATGTTTGGAAGATTTAAAGCCAGATCTTGTGGGTATGTATTTTAGTGCTTGTGAGTTTGTGGGGATGTCAGTATTTGCTGTACCAAGAAAGCACTTGCAGTATTTTGCTGTTTAAGAAAGAAGTGCAAGGTCATCTAATGTAGATCATGACTTGGAGGTTAAAAAATTAAACTTATTTAATCAATAGCCTTATAGCATCCTAAGAATATTGAACATATTGATGCATGTTCCTGCAAAGCAAAAACAATGTTTTTAAAGCTGTTCAGTGTAATTCTCAGTTCTAAAACTGACTGGAGGTGATCTGAAAGTTTTTCCCAGAAAGAAAATACAGAAATTTGAAGATTACATGTTGAAGGGGAAAAAGATGAACTAGAGTCCATTCATGTCACTGGTTCCTTTGCATCATCTGGCCCATCTTGTTTGACTCAGATACCCCAGGATACGCCACTCCCATGTCCATGCCAAGTAAGGTTCCACAGAGAAAACCAGTGTATTCGGTTTGCAACCAGCTAGGTAAGGTTTCTTATTACACCACGTACCTTTTAAATATCTATTTTACACTACAAGAGGAAATTCAAGCCTCAGACTGTGCTATGACTAAATTTGAGGAGCTGAGAGGGTGAGTCAAACCAGATCTCTTTTTAATTCCCCCTGCATTCGAACAAGCTCCCCTTTGCCTGCCCTTGTGGCTGTTTTGCAACATACAGAGTCTCCAGGGCACTGGCAGACTGGTGGCTCCTGAGGCTGTCACATGCACACGTGTGGATCTTTCTACTGATCTCTGAGGCCTGAAGTTTTTTCTAGGAGTGCAGGGAACAATTCAGTCCTTGAAATTAGCACCTGCCTACAGAGGTGGGCAAATAAAACACCAAGTGCTTGTGCAGAGATGATGAAACGTGCGGATGGTACCTCCACTACCTTAGTACAACTCCCTCTATACTTGGCGTGTGCTTTCACTGGAGTCCACTGGACTTCTGCAGCAGAGTTAGAAGGATTAAAGTTTCAGCTGCAGTGATAAAGTTAAAAAAAAGGAAAAAAAAACAAAAAAAACCAACCAACCAACCAAACAAAAACAAACAAACAAAAAAAACCCCAAACTTTCCAGGTTTTTTTTTCCCCTGTGTTTCTGAGTCTGTAACCAGGATTGCTTTCAGAACCCATCCACATTTTTGGTCTAGTTTGAGCACTGGCTTCTCATAGGTGTCTTTCTGGTCCCAGGTTTCATTTAATGGCAGAAACCAAAATAACAAATCCCCTACTACCACAGTAAAACTAAACGATACCTTTAAAACTAGGAAGTTTTATTCAGTTAAGAAGTGTTAATTCATTTATAGCAAGGATCTTTTTTCAGATCAAGTTGGGACACCGTTTGTCATGCCTTTCCTCTGTGAGCTACTTAACCATCAAAATATGGCCTTTTTTTTTTTTTTTAAACTTTATGAAATGAAAGCACCCCCAGCAGCCCAGTGGAATGTGCTACATGTTAATCTGTCCTCTCTTTTTAACCCTCTGAACATTACTGCAGGCTCTCCTCTAAAACCAGCCCCACTGTCCCCCTTTCAAGGTGACTTCCAACATTATGAGTCTCCATGTGCAGCTCCTGTTCCGAGTTTTGCACGGTGTGGTGTGCATGAAAATAAGCATTTCCCAAATATTGTGTGAGTATACGATCTGAAATCAATGCAGTGTCTGTGTTTGCAGCCATAATTTCTTCATGAAGCAAACGACAGGCAGCAAGATTTTCTTTCTTGGTTGGTTTTTGTTTTGTGGGGTTTTTTCTTTTTTTTTTTTCTTTTTAAAATTATTTTTGGTGGTGATGGTGTTCGTTTGTTTGGTGGTTGTTTCACATTTAAAAAAAAACAGAACCCCTTCCCTTTTCCCTGCCGGGCGGAGCGCTGCCCGGTCCCCAGGCTGCTCCCCGCCGCAGCTCTTTGTTCGGGGCCAAACTTCGGGCCGGAGTGGGGCACCCCCGGGCCCCGCCGGCGGGGCGGGTCCCGCGGAGCGGCGGGCGGGGCCCCAGCGGCAGAGCTGCCGCCGCTGGAGGAGCCGCCCCCTGCCCCCGCCGAGGTCTGGCCGCTCGGCGCGGCG
>JANHGN010023020.1:72037-108107 GCA_024605025.1 Megaceryle maxima | reverse complement strand
CAATGAACTTTACCCAAATAGGTATTTAAAAAAAAAAAAAAAAAAAAAGGTCAGAATAAGAGTCCATGATTCCTTGAAAATCAAGAAATGAAACTATTCTAGTAATTGCTAGAAGTGAAAGTTAGGATGTGAGAAACAGATGCTGAGGTTTTGGCCCTGTTGAAATTGATGACAAAGCCTCTCTTCTATCCAGTTGTAGTCCATTCTCAGATTTGGCAGTCTCACTGATTTTTTGGCTGTTAACTGTTTTTAGCAATAATCTCTGCCTGTAATACACTAGCTTTCTGAATGTCTAGTACCCTAGTTGTCTATAAAGCCTGTACAAAGATTTAGTGTATAATGCAGAGTGTTTTCATTTCACATCCTAGGATGCCTGACTGATTCCAACTTGATGAAGTGTCAATCAGTGCAGTAGAAAGTAATTTTAATATAGAAACATTTCAGACCTACTTATTTTGACTTGTCGTTGTTGGCAGATTTGAGATCTCTGCACAGAAATTGCAATAGCTTAATCAAAAGTTGCCATTCATCTAGAATAAAATGGACTAGTTGAAAAAAAAAACCCCATAAAAATCTCGACCCCACCAGAATGAGTGTGTGTGTATAATTTAAAGCTCCCAAACCGCCTTGTTAAATTCAGATTTTATACTATCAGAGACAGTCATGGCATGTAAAACAATAGTCTGGCTCTTGTGATAGGTCAAAGGTCTGTTTGCTCTTTCATATTTCTCCTTACTTAATTTGGCAAGTGGACACTCTTTCTGTCAAAGAGAAGAGGCCAAAACAAAGGGCAGTTTTTTTCCATGTTATTTTTGAAATGTCTTGATTCTTGGATGTCCGATTGGATATTTTAGACTTGGCTATCATTACTCTGGACATCAAATGCTGTTACAGCAGCTTAACACAGGCAGCCAAAATTATTAAATGCTTTTGAAAAAAATAATCTAAAACTACTCAGGTTTTGCTCAACTGCATAAACCAGCAAGGCTCTAATTATAAGCTTAACAGAGAATTTTCTCAAGTATCAGTTTTTAACCAAAATTAAAGTGTCCTTTAGATGGGGTCTGCTGAGTTCTATTGGGTGTTTTTGTGGACCTCATGCACATCCACGCACCCTTTTCTTTATCAGAAATCTATTTCTGTTCTTGAGTTATTTCCTCTCAAGTCTATATATAAGAAGCCAAATAATGAAAAGCTGCCCTCTATGCTTATCTGACATTCACAGAAGACAGGAATTCTGTGGGAGCTTGACAGGACAGGATCTAGCCCACAGCAACAAGCTGAGGTGTGCGTTTCCTCACAACCCAGTGATGAGGAGTATTTCCACTGGATGGAAGCACCTTATTTAGTGTAAATCTTGTTAGCATTGTCAGGACCCTAATGAAAGAGGCTGCTGCGAGCTCACATCTGTCTGGTTCTTGCAACATGCACCACTGGGTTGACCCATCAGCTATGTCATATTCAAAAGAGAAGACTTTCAACAGCTCATTTACTTTTTTTTTTATATGTTGGTCTTCAAATGTCAGCCTGGAATTATTCAGGATGTCTTGGGTCTGACAACATAGTCTCTTCCTGCATTTAAAGCAAAGGTTATTCTTTGACTATATTGTTGCATAAACATTTTTTTTTCTCAGTATTTCAGCAAAGTTTTGCTTTCTTTATCTCCCCTGGGCATAAAAACAATAATCAGAATTCTTTGTTGGGGAACTGACAAAGCAACGATTCATTTGAGATATTGTATCAAACTCTGTTTTAGTCTCAAAGCAAGTTTTGTTACAGTGAATGTCTTTGGATTTAGAAAATTTCCTGCACACCAATGCCAGTTTATCTCACTTTGGACTCTGCTAGGTCATCTTTCCCAGACTCATGTTATCTACCTGCAGAGAATAAATGGTTATTCTTACTAACTTTCAACCGTAGATAGCTTTAAGATGTTAAATAGGTTTCTTATATTTTTTTTATTTTTAAAGATACCTTCCTTCTATAGTGTAAAATGGCATTAAGATGCAGCTGTAAGGCATTGCTTTTTCTGTGTTGATCTCAAAGTCCTTCACAAAGAAGCTTGGCATTATTTTTCCCTTTGTCAGCCTGAGAAATCAAAAAAGAAAAATTACTTCTGTGACAACACCAGACTGGAGTTGATGCCAGCCAAGTGCTTTGTCCACTTTGAAGGGCACTAATCTCACAGTCTTGTTAGTATCCAACGTGCTACTAAAAACATGGAAATATTATTAAGGAGATGGATAGGATGCAAAACCAGGAAAAATACTTTTTACAATAGTCTGTGGCATCATAGAGCTGTACAAATAACAAAGCTTCTGAAAAATCCATCTAAGAGCAGAATTAGATTAATTTTTTAAGAGATTCAAGTAATAGTATAACTTGTGCTCTGTCACACATTTTAGCGTGCACAGGAGAGCCAGACAACGATGTTATTTTAACCCACATTCAACATTCCTATCAGTAAATCTGCACAAAGGGCCCCATATCCATATCTTGTGTAGTACTATCATTAAATCTCTCTCTCTTTTTTTTTTCTTTTTTTTTTTTTTTTTTTTTTTTTTTTGCGCTACTGCCTGGAATTTCATTATGAACCATTAGTGATGTAATATTAAACCGATGGAATCTTAAACATGTCTTAAAACCCGTGGAATAAAGTAGAATACTACTGAATAAATAATGCAGTACCAAAAAAATTGCTGCATCTTTTAAATGATTCATTCCGATTTTTTTCCAAGTATGTTTCCACTAAAATGTCTCAAACTTGCTTCAGTAGGTTTGTTTTGCAATAAATGTTGTTTCTTTTCTTCTGTTCCCAAAACGCTATTTGCTAGTTCATTTAAAGGCAGAATGTCTGTTACATGCTGCCCTCTTTTGCATGAAGAGTGTTTGAATTGCTTCTGGATGCTGTAGGAGCCTGCCTGTGGATTTTTCCTGAGATTGTGGGATTCTGTGAGGGAGTCTTTCTCATCCTTATATTCTGAGATCTCCCAGTGGTTCATTAATAAATTATGTGAATCATTCCAGTCTGAAGCAGAGTGAAATTTGTGTCTTTGAGAAGCTCCTTGGCTCATAAAGGAAGGTATGATTTACACTGATAAAAAAAGGAGAGAAAAAAAAAAAAAAGCTTTAAACTCTAAAAATGTACATTTAGCTACATGGAGCGTGATTCAGGGATGTTCTGGATCCTCTGTGAAATGTTGAGCTGGCACAGAATTGTGCTTCTATCGGAAATAGGAGGAAAAATTGAAGGGCGTGCTTTAAAAGTAACAGATCTTCAACAGCCAAAGAAGGGAAGAACTGCCTGCTTCTGATTTTTGGTCTGTAGAATGGCATGTGCACGTGTTTTTCTGGAAGTGCTATAGAAGCTGTTATGCTGGATTCAGTGTTGAGCATTAAACCTGCTCTGGCTAGAGGTTGAAAGGCAGTGGGTGGGGGGGTACTGGCAGGAGAGCAGTGTGCACAAGGGTTGTCATGGTCCTTCTGACTGTGGGGAGATGCTGCCCTGTAGGCCTTCCTTGCACTGTGCAAGGACATGACAAAGGACCATACCACTGAGCAAGGGAGCGCATCCTTCATGCTCATGTTATATGCTTGGCTGCTAGGATCAATCAGGAGCTGTGCTTAGGAAACATGACTCACTGCTGGCTCCCTTACCCGCAGTGTGTGGGAACCAGCTGAGGGACAGAGCAATCTCAGCCAGAGTGTTAACATCCATTAATACTCCGTCTTCTCTTTGCTTGCTACCTATATCTGCTTGTCTAGCTGTCTTCCTCACTCTGGAGCAACAAGTTGTAAGACTTTGCCATCAGTTCGCTGCCTTATCTTGGGAGATGCTTTTATCTCTAGATGTGTGGCTTTGACAGCTTTGTGACAGTGTTATGCTTTCATATTGCCAACGCAACCTTCAGTCCCATCCAACTCATAGCCTGTCCTGAAGCTATGCTGAGTGCCTGCTGTCAACACATCATTTGTTAAAATTAAGTATTTGATGCTCAGTGCATTCCCTACTTGTAGAACTAGAATTGTCCTACTGATGCCTGTAAAATGACCTTTGTTTCAAAACCCTTACATTTTTGTGAATAAAGGCTAAATTTCAGTACTGTAGCAAAGTCTCAGACTGGGCAAAATGTTGTTTGTCTTGTATCTTATACCTTACACTAGTACGTACTGAAACTTCAGGAAATTAAGTTAAGAAAACGAGGAGCAAGGTAAAATTTATGTGCTTTATATAGCATTGACTACCAATGGTCAGTTAAAACGTTCAGGGAGCGCTCATTAGGTTTGCCAGTGTATACATAGTGGGAATAACCTCAGGGAAAGGAGCTGGAGTATGGGTGAGGTGTTCAGCATGGTGTGACTGGGTGCTAGAGATCCTTCAGAGCAGATGATGCTTTGAATTCCCCTCTTCCTTTGTGAGGCTGATGACAAACTTGTCAAAAGCAGCTTTGCAGCTTTAAACAACAAAACCAAACAAAACCTCCCTCCCACAAACCCCTGTCTCTTCAGAGTTTTCTTTTCTTTGAGCTATAAATTCACTGCTGATATTGGCTTAGGAATTGGCTGTCTGCCCAATGCAGTTGTCCCACAAAAATGTACAGAATCTCTATCTTTCAGTCTCTTACAAAGAAAAATATGGAACAAAAATGTCAGGGGAAATATGCATAAAATAGGACATGAACTTTTTTGGAATAAATGTATGCAAGACTTAAAGGGTCCTCAAAAAAGCCATTATTTTCTAAAATACAAAAGTTTCTGCTGATGATTGATACCAGAACAGATAGGGGCATTAGGATAGACAGATGGGTGGTGGGAGTTTTAACCAAGAATGTCTGATCAGAGATTTTAAAACGGGGTTCTGCCTATATGTGCAGCATTCACACGTATGCTGTGGTTTTGTAGGCTAGCAAGGAAACAATGGATAACCTGCATTGCTTTTTCCCCCCGTTGTGTAATTTAGTATTATATGTTGAGTTGTCATCAAATTATTGTTAACAAAAATTGTCAAACTCAGCTTCATGTTTGAGTTATGAAAGAGACTAAAAGCTGTACTTGAAGCAAGGTTATGGCTAACTGCTTTTTCACATCAGTGGTGAAAAACACTGAAAAAGTACTAGTCTAAAGTAATAGGCAAAACTGCTTTAGGTGCCTCTTAAATGATGTTAGAGGAGACATTTAAAGCACTTATGTTTTTGTCTTACGTATTAAGATAAAAGGTACCTTGCTGTGTCAGGCAGAATTGTTGTTTTGCCATTTTAGCCACGACCCTTTAACCAGTCATGTGTCAATATCTTAATATAAATATATATAAAAAGCCTGTGAAAAATCTTCAGGGAGGTTTTCGAAAGTGCTTGAGAAATGTAAAAGCTGCGACCTATTACACCTTTCTGTCACATTTCTGTCTCCAGCTTTGGTCAGCTGTAAGGGTTGGGAATTTGCATCTGAGGACAAGTACCCTATTGACCGTTTCAGATGTGGTTGTGTAGCTGTGTGATTTTGCACTGTGGGTTGCTTGCTATAAGGACATCAAAGAGGAGCTGCTGTCTGTGATGGGTGGTGGTTTTCATATTGTCTCTTCAGGTGATCAAAAGTAGAAGATGATGTTGCCATTTGTCTGCTTTAAAATGTCTGCACCCCAGATCCACTTGAGCTGTGATGTCTTTTGATCTCAGGAGCTGAATAAAACCAGGCCAAGTAATCCCTGGGAACTTCTGCAACCAGAATTGCTGGAAAGCAGGCTAATTCAGCACATATAATGCTTTCCTCTGAATCGGCACCATACCTGATATGGTTTCAATGAGTTGCTTGGCTGTTGTTGACATCTCCTGCTTTAATAGCCCTGAGCCAGGGCTCCAAAGATTTTCAGAAATCAAAGTTTGATTAACTTAGGTATTTAAATGTTTGTGCCATAATGGAAGTAGTTCTCCTCTGCGCTCTGGACAAATAACACTTCAAAAGGTGTGGCATTTTGCGAGTGTGCCAGTGAAGTAAGGCATTTTGTTTCCTTATTTAGGTCATAGAAAAGAGGATTAAGCCCCTTCTAGGAGAATGGTGCATTGTTTTTGGTTGATAATGCAGTCTCTACCATCTAAGTGTTCCCATGTTTGATAACACAGAACAGTCCCGCTGGGATTGCCCAGCTGTGAGAGACTATGGTACCTCAATCTAGGTTCTAATCAGCGTGTAACATCCATTGTGTGATGGAACACTGGAAAAGGGTGCCCAGGGAGGTAGTGGGAGTCTCCTCTGGAGATATTAAAAACCTGCCTTGATGTGATCCTGTGTAATGTACTCTAGGCAAACTTGCTTTGGTGGGGTTGGTTGGACTAGATGATCTCTAGAGGTCCCTTCCAATTCCAATGGTTCCGTGATTCTGTGATCCTGACCCTTGCTTTTTGATGTGGGAAAGGACAAATTCATAGGCCTCCATCTCTGCGAAATGGGATGTGTGTGAAGCCCTGCAGCTTGTCTTCCTCAGAGCTCAGACCTGATTCTGCAGCTCCTGCGCTCCCATCACCTGGGTTGACCCAATATTGAATAAGCAGCAGTGTAACAGTGAATGAGCTATCATGTTCATTCAGGTCACCAAAATGTCGTAAGACATTTAAAAGTTGTGCTTTAAGTTAATCTAGACAACTCACAGGCATTACAGGTTTTAAGGACTATCTCAGAGAACCTACAGAATTTTTTGCAGTGTACCGTTAATCTTTATTTTGAGGAAGGGTGCCACAAATACTTGGTGGTCTTTCTTGATCTACAAAGAATTATGGTCCAGTACACAAAAATAACCCACAGAATCCAGCTTGCTTATTGTAGCGGTCAAGTTAAACTTAAGGGAAGGAATTTCTCAAAATTAGTAGACCAGTGCCTTGCGATCTACACCGTAATGACTTTATTTTCTGGAAATGATCATTTGCCCCTTCCTATGGAGAACAGAGTTTCACTTTGGACAAGAGCAATGGAAAAAGATGCTTTGGTTTGCTTGTAAAACTGTAAATGGTCTGCTTCTCTGGTTAGAAGTCTATCTCTAGCTATAAAATTAGGAAAGATAATGCTGACAACTTAAAGAAAAAGTTTATATTTCCACAAGTGTTTGGATTTGGTACCCATGCCTTCATTTCCCCAACCTAGTAATTAGTTGATCAGTATCAGGTAAATTTAATGATGAGATGATTTATCAGAAAGATTAAAGAAATAATAAGGTAAAAATGCATTTGTATCACACTTTGGCCTCCTTTAGGAAAGAAGTACAAGATAATTAAGCCTTTGCTTTTCTTTGGGTGTGGCTTCTAGAGGTTGCTCGAGTATGAGTTTTATACAATCTTTTTAGTTGTCAGTGCCCTTTGACTTTGATATTTTGCAGGCTATATGGTACAAACCAGAATAAAACTATATCAACAAGTGGATACAACACTCCTCTGGCTTAAATTCTGTCTAGTCATTAGTGTTCTCTCATTTATAGTCTTTCATTTCTTAGTTGTTTCATTATTGTTTCCTTTTAGGAGAGAATTCGGGTTTTGATAACTTTGAGGGCACAAAAATACAGACTTTGTGTGGAAAATGTCACTGCAATTAGGAAATAAATGGTGTAAAATGCATTCATTCATTTTGTTTCACTGAGGAATTCTTGAAGAGATGTGGCATAATTTTTGTTTGTTTTTTGTCACTGTGCTTTGGACTACAGAATAAAACTAACCAATGCAAGAAAAACATGCCCTTGGTCAGGTATATGTGTGTGCATGTATTGTTTTGGCTCTGCCTCAACAAATATGTGCTTAACTTCAAGTAGGTGAGTAATCTTGTTTGGTTGGTGAGAGCATGCTTAAGTACCTTGTGAATGTGGGCCCTTAAGAATGACTTCATGTTACTGTATCACAGGATAGAAAGCTAAGTGAAAGCCTTAGAATGGAAATGAGGTGATGTTCTGATTAAGCCTAATGT
The DNA here is from genome assembly GCA_024605025.1 of Megaceryle maxima. Taxonomy (NCBI): domain Eukaryota; kingdom Metazoa; phylum Chordata; class Aves; order Coraciiformes; family Cerylidae; genus Megaceryle; species Megaceryle maxima. Next base: position 100,166 of record JANHGN010023020.1, on the reverse strand, counting down.
CAGCCTCTGATGGAGCTTTATCTCTGAAATATCTCAGCTGTTTGAAAGTTACACTGTTTAACTCTACTAATTGCACCTTTTATTTTTTATGTTCCTCATCAAGTGTAAATGAGAGTGTATTTATTTATTTATTTTTCCCACGACTATGGTAAGTATGTAGGATGAGCAGTGTAAAGACTGAATTCCTACTTCAAAGGACTAGATAACTTCATGCAGCTACTTGATTCCTGAATGGCATGCCAGTCATTTGATTTTATTAATGACTGGAGCAGTTTTGCATTTTACTCATGCAAGGATAGATCTGTATTTTTCTTTGGATTAGAACATTTGACTGTTACTGACTTTAATGGGAGCTGTAGTGAGGTGAAGATAATCCAGGATCTTGGACCTCGGCAATGCTCAGAGGGAACCTGTACTGGTTTCAACCAAATCTGGATTGGGCATACTTTAGAAAAAGTGGATCTCTTCAGCACATACTGTGATGAAGTCTTGGAAGGTCCAGAGTAGAGTTTCCTGAGGGAAATGCCACTTAGCTAGACAGAGCTGTGATTTTCCATCTTTCTAATTCTTGGGCCAACAAAGGTGTGTTCTGTTTTTGTAAAACACCAGGGTACAAGTTGTATTTAGCCATGGTGGAGCACAGTTCTGTATGTATTTGTTGAGACTTTGAACCCCATCATCACATTGCATACTGTCTTCCTAAGACCTCATTTGGCAGGTAGTATAACATTAAAACAAACCCCTTAAAATTCCCAAAGGTAAGCAACCTCCCCCAATACTACTGCTTAGGGATTTAGAAGAAATGGTACAAAAATGCAGTATCACTTGCAAAAGCATGATATATTTTTGTAGAGCTTTGTCAAATCTCCTGCTGAAACCAGGTAGTCTAATGAATGCTCTTAAGCACATCCACTGATTGTGTTAATTAAGTAAAGGGAAGGTAAACTGTGTATTTGTTTAATTAAAAGTTGATGGTGAAGCCATCTCATTTTTGAGAGCTCTTTCTTCATCTGGCTTAACAGATAAAATTTCTCTGGACCTTGGGATACCAGTCTTTTGTCTTTTGAGTATATAAACATTTGGGACTTCTGTCATTTCACTGCCTCCACAGATGAAAAGGTATGTGAGCCACCAGAGCAGCTTCACAGTTGGCTTGTGTTACTCCAAGTTGGGATATCTGAGTCTATTCTCTCAGGAACTCCCTCCTATCCTGCTGAGGCTTTGCTCAGAGGCAATTTCCAGTCTCGCACACGCTGCCCACGATGTTCTCGTTTATCCTGGCTGTTCCTCGAAGGTGGTGGTTCTATTACTTCAGCCACAAAGTTTCTAAGTGCATGCAAAGACAGACAAATCACCTGTCACCAAAAACTGTGTAAATGCTCCCCAACAGCTATGCAGAAATAACCAAATGTTTTTTGACTGGAGGCAGCCAGCAATCAAGGGACCATGCTGGTCTACAGCCAAAACAAATAAGGAATTCCCTCAGATATTTTTTGTGAAGTGAATCATAGGGACATAATCTGGTTTGGCTCTGTATTAATTGGTGCAGTTTGGCTATTAAAATGCTCAGTTCTGTGGCTGATGCTTCCCAGGCTGTTCTCAGGATCGCATTACAGTGTGATTGGCTTACGGTCATGGCAGAAAGATCAGGTGAATGGAGCAGTTTCACCTGCAAGTGGAAACAACATTTTTCCTTAATAGGACTTTGGATACATAGTGCAGTCTGCCCTTTCTTGCTTGGGATTTTCTTCTTCCTTGTGGAGAAGTCACTGGAAAAGGAAAAGGAGCTGCAAGTCAGCTTAGTTGGCAACAGTACATAACAACTGGAGCAAAGATTAAGATCTGGTTTGCTTTCTACATCATCCTTACTGTAAAGTTTTTTTTCTGGTTGTGTTCCCCCCCCCTTAAATACTTCTGTCCTTCTCGTGCCTGCGATAACTCTTTGGGAGCTGAAGAGGCAGTATCTTCCAGGCTCAGGGGCATCACAGGTGGTGAGATATGCTATTAATATTTGTTTTGTTTTGGTTTTTTTGGGGCGTTGGGTTTGGTTTTGTTTTGTTTTTCCCAGGGCATATTTTTCTCTTTAGTTGATAGAATTGAGATAATGAGCAAGGACTTCAGTATTAGCTTAATTTTCCTTTGTAAATCAAGGTCTAGTGTGAAAAGGGGCCATTCTGGATAGTTAATAATCTGCTTAATTTAACACATTAGGAAGATACTTTATGGTAGTCCTTGACTGAACCTGACTATCAGAAATTGCTTGGGTATTTGGGAGCTTTCCACCTTGATGCTTCTTTTTTGTTAGTGTTTTGTGTGCTAATCTTATGAGTAATTATGTGTGCAGTAATCTAGCTTTCTGAAACACTGGAGAAATTCTTCCATATTGTGGTTCTTATGGTCCCTGGACATTACCTGAATGGAAAGGGAGCATTTTTTTCGCTTGAGAAGGCCTAAGTATTATTTGCCTTTGTCATCAAACCTAAGAGTAGTTATCTTTGTACATATACCTCAGTTGTACACACAGAGGTAATTCAGCTCAACATCCATACTAGTCTCTCCTAGTGAGAGGTTATGAATATGGATACTATTATATGTCATTAAGATAATAATGTTGCTGAATCTGTTAGTAAAGTCAATGACTCTGTATTCCCTAGGTGTTCTGGTTTTAGTTTGATAGGGACATGTAAAATAATTCTGCTTGCCAGGTGGGAGGAAATTTGCTTCAGCGGTTGATAGTAGTCTTGCTAAGCAATGGTAATAATAATAAATGTTCCCAGGCTGCACTTGTTTTGTAATTGCTGTTTAACAGAAATTGCTCCAAGTGAACTGACTCCATCATTCTGACTACACAGGTGGAAATTATGATGTCATGCATAGCAAATTCACTGATCCAGAAGGATAGGATGTTTATATAAAACAGTAATACATTACAGAGTTATAGTAGTGAAGACTAAGGAAACAATTACAAGGAATTTAAAACTTAAGTGACGAAGCCAACCTTGATGAGGTGGTTAGGAAAGGACTTCCCTTAGATGGTTACTCTGAACACCTCTCCAGTATGACTAGTTACTATCAAGGGGTATCACAGATCTGATCATGACATTTCCCATGAGGGTAATGTTTTGTACGGTCTCTGTCCTGAGAAGTCATGGTCATATACATGGCAGAACGGATGGCAGTGGTGTGTGCATTAGCTTGTAGTGAGTGAATAGCAGATAATGACTTGTCTTTGTGTGAACTGTCTCATACCATTTTTCTGCTCCACCTTTTATGACTGGTGTTCATCAGGTAGATTCAAGAGTCCCAGGCAGGGCAGTCCTAAACATGTAACTGAGTTTGTGTGGTCAGCCATAGCTTGCCTGCTCTTTTGGGCTCTGGCTGTCACAGCTCATGTCAGGAGATGAGGGAAAGGAGAGGCAGGGTGAGCTGAGCTAAAGCCAGAAGTAATAGAAATGCAAAAGTGATAGTTTGTTGGACAATATTAATGTAAAGGCTCTGATTTCAAACCTTGGGAATAATTAATTGTTGTGGCGGAAAACAGTGTAATATGGAATTGGTGAGCTGTCCTGACAAAGGCATGTCAAGGAAAAATGATTTTATTGAGGCTGTTAATTATGCTGAGTTGGTTAATTCTGTAAGGATAATGTTTTGGGCAGATTCCCATCCTCCAAATGCCTGCAGGCAACCTTGTCCATATTTGTGGTATATTTGAGGTCTAGTGTTGTTCCTCCTTTGGGCCATATATCTTAAGAGGAAATTTTAATGGAAGAAAACGTTGCAGAGTAAAACAGCCTTGCCTGAAGCACTTTACAAAAAAATGTAAAGGTCTTGGATTTTTAGGGGAAAATATTTGAATCCTCTAATATTTTCTGTTATAAATAACGATGAGCAAGTCTCTAAGGATGGATTCCTGGGAGATTGTATCGGGGTGGTTATTCCCCAAACTGAGCAAAGGCAACAGTTGTCTTTAATCATTGCATCCTCTTCAGCACAGAGAAAAGAATTATTGTTAAGCAGACAGCAAATAATTGCGATAAATTTGTGAGGTTTTAATTCCTCTGCTCAGGTGCTTCTTATTCAGTCACAATAAGGACAACAATGTGTCTTATTTCTGTTAAGAGGCAGCAGCTTGACACTGAAGGAATCTTAAGTCTAAATATTTTGTTTCTTTAGCCACGGCAACAGTGATGCAGATTATATTAGCATTAGGACTGTGCAGATGGTAGTATAAAGTGCAGCCCACTGGGGGGAAAAGCACTTAACTGGGATGTGGGAGATGCTGTAGCTGAATAACCAACTGGTCTTGAGTAGTTAACTGCCATTGTCCCTGCCTCTCTTTCACTTTCTGTAAACAGAAGGGAAGATTATTACTTTGAGAGATGCTGTTTGAAAATGTGTTACTTTCAACAGAAAACAAAATCTGCTGGTATCATTGCTAATAAATACATGAATGCTAGCAAATTAAATTTACAGATTAGTTTGCCTCCCACAGTGAAATTCAGCCTCTTACACTGCAGGTTTTATAAAGCTCAGCATGCAGTTTATGCATTGCCAAAGAGTTAACATGAAACCCAAGAGATGCATACCCCTTGCTAAAGAGGCCAAAGGCCAGAGCCTTCATAATGTCTTGATGTTTCCAAATAGTTACAGCAGTTAAGGTGTGTCTATAGACTCAGGGGTCTGCCTGGAACCATAGGGCAGTCCTGGTGCCCGTGAGGCATCTACCTCATTCTTATGCATCCCTAGGAAAAAAAAAAAAGGCTAGATGGAAAACTTTTAAAAATAAGAAAATGCATAGCATTAATTGGTAGAAAAGGAGGGCAGTTGCTAGCTTGCTTTCTGATTTTCTATGTAAGGAATGAAAGTATGTTAACTAAACTGACTGGAAAATGTGTTTGGTAGTAAATGCAGTAGCTAAGACTTCAAAGAGGAAAAAAAAAAAAAAAAAAAAAGGGTTTTCCAAGCACTGATGTGGTTTTGTGAGGATGTATGTTCTGTCAGTACTTAATGGAGAAAAAATATAAAAATTGGCCTCTAATATTTATTAGGCCTTGTTACAAAATCTTTTAATGTAACGGGTTTCTTTTCAAACTTGTGGTTAAACTCTGTAGGATGCCTTAAAGTTTAAGGCACCTAACAGATATCCCTTTGTAACCTGTTGTGAGCTCTGTGAATCCGGGAGGTGGGGGGGGGGGGGAGTCGTCAACAGGGATTAAATGACAGAATTGTTTCTTTTTTTGGTGGTTGTTGGTACTATCATATATGCTAAAGGCATTCCAACCATGGGCATGTGGCCATAATGGAATTTGATGTACAATCAGTTTCAGGGAACAGCCTGTGCCTTGTTAATATAATCCATAAAAGGCATCTAAACTTCCTGAAACCAGTCCTTCTGTTTCCAAGTCTGTATATGATCTCATAGGAAACGATCTGGGAGAGGCCAGCTAACCCTTTTGCATAATCAAGGTAGCATTGTTCTTTTAATGCCTAAAGTGACTTTTTTCACTGATACAAATGCAAAGATCTCCTCTTCCTCTGTTGCCAAATCCCTGTTATCAGACTTCTCAACTATTTCAGTGGCATTAAAGAGTGAGAGGACTGAAGTGTGGCTTAAAGACTGACTTTGATAATGTCATTCATTTGCTTTGTCACCTTTTTTTCTGTTAACTATTTTAAAAATCCTAAATCACTTGCTGCCTGTTGACATTTGAAAGACAGAAATACAAATACAGAAAAGTGGGTAAGGTCTAGTTTGCAGTGGGATCAGAGGCAGGTAAGTAGTCTGCACCTTGCCAAGTTTCATAAATTACAGTAGTAGTAAGACAGATGGTGAAAAAAGTATCTGTCCCGCATATGGATTTGACACTATAAAACCTCTCACATGTACATTAGCAGCAGATATAGAAAGTATATTCTTGTGTCAGAGCCTTTTAAAACCTCCGCTTTCTGGGATGTTTACATAAAAGCTGAGTGCCTCATACAGTGCATGTTCTTTTATATCCTTGGGATACCCAGGATTTCCTTAATATATCTAGTCCAAGAAGGGAAACACTCCAATGAGCTTCTATCTCTGAAAGCCTTGTACGGCAGCTAGTGTTAATCTTCACTGGCAGGGGAGGGAGAACAAAACTATCTGGCTTTCCTAGCTGTGCAGAAGTACAATTATGGTCTAGTTCATGTAAATAGGTAGTAACTGCACCAAACTGAAATTACAGTGAGCCTAAGCAGAGGGCTCTGCGGCACTCTGCTTACGGCAGAGTTGTTAAGTTTGGCACTTTGCTCTGGGCTCCAGTCAAAATTTTCTTAACCATATTAGGTTACATGGAAATTGGCCAACCAGCAATAAGCATTTGATGTCCTTATTGTTCGTGCTCATAGTTTATGAAATAGACAGCTGCTGCTTTTCTTAAGAACTGGCAGGTTTGATAAAATAAGAGAAATTAAAACCCTTTAAAGATTGTCATTAAAGTTTGGTAGCCAAAAAAAAAAAAGGACATTTCTTAAGACAAAGGAACCCAAAATAGACATTGTAAGTTTGTGGTTCCCTTGTGCTTTTCATCCGTAGACCTTGATCACTCTGTAAATCCTAGTAAAAGCCCAGTAGCTAAATATTACGCTGTTACTCAAGTGAAAAACAGGAATGCAGTGAACCCAACTGGCTAAGGCACAAGCACGTTGCTCAATTTGTCAGACTTACCCAAGTCATGGTAGCCCCCTGCAGAGGAACAGGGTGAACAAGAGGATCCATGACTAAATTGCTGCAATGAGGTTTGCTTGAGCTTGGCAGATACAGCCTTTTTTATCCTGATGGACTGTCAACGAGGTTCACTTATCTGCCTGTCCTGTTCCCTGAAGAAAACAGAGGAGAAACAGAAAATATGAAATATTGAATTATTTAGTTCCTACATCTTTGGGAATTATCCCAAAGCCAAGTAGAACAGGATATGACATTTATTTTCATGAATATTCTTCGGTAGTGTTAAATGAGAGACAGGAGCCACTGGTGAATGCCCCATTTCAGACATTGTTCATCAGTACCTGCAATCTGTCTGCTGTGTCAGGCTGTTCTTACTCAGAGCTGGAGCTTATATACCTAGGGCAGTGCAAAAGCAATGGGCCTGACATGTCTGCATTGCTTCAGGGTTAAGGATGGCTGAAATTTCCCAAACCAGGGATAGAATATTCCACTGGGGAAATTTCAAAACTTGTTTTCAACTTAAAATTTCATAATAGTGTTTTCAGGATTTAGCTGTCGAATTTTGTATTCTTAAAGGTCAAAAAGTTGAGAAGCAGTAGTGTTGGTTAAACATATTATCATGTGTATTCCATCCTCTAGTAGATTTTGCTATTAAACTTAAGTTTTTTCATCAATAAATGTTTTAATAAATATTTTACTACTACTCCCTCTAGTTCTCAACTCTTGATTCAATGAAATGATTCTTTGCCCTTGCTAATGCTCTTCTAATACTTGCAGATAGTTTTCCCATCCCCTTCTTATGATTTAGTCAGTCGATGCATCCTTAGCTCTTTTTATCTCTCTTTGTAAGTCAGTCCCTGTCTGCTTGGTTAACATCTTTATGGCTCTCTTGTGGCTGTTGTCATTCAGGAAATGAGTTCTCCAGAGCTGAACGAAGTATTCCAGGTGTGATCATCACAGAGCTGTGTTAGAGATATTACCTTTCTGTCCTGTGAGATTGCCTTTGTATTTCATTTAATATTGCTTAGACTCTTTCTGTTATCACATCATGCACTATTTGATGTGTACACATAAGAAATCGGATTAAACAAGGCCAAACTTTAAACCCTTTGAGCCTTTTGATTGTGAATTTTTGTAACCTCATTCAAAAATGCAAAAATTAGTTCTGAACCTGCTTTTTGCTGATGAGGTTTATGATCTTACATAAGTAATTTGAATTCTTGACCTCTGTGTTAGAGGCTAACAATGCTGATTACAGCTGCATTTGGTAAGGCTGCTGTGAGAGAGAGTTCAAGTTTGTAAATGATCTGAAAAATAAGTGGAAATATAAAATATTTGGGCAGCAGACTGCAGTGAACCACATTACATGACCTGTAAGCTTATGTTGTTCAGGCTTGTGGAAATTGAGGAGTATCACTGTTAAAAATTCTGTTTGTGCATAATCGTTTGTCACCTTGTTTGCTAAAAGAAGAGGGCCACAAAATCAGATGAAAAGAGTGAACTTTATAGTGAGTCAAACTTCTGCGAAGTTCACTAAAGGCCCATTAAGACTATGGTTTTAACATGTCCAAATTTGCTTAGTTGTTTTGCCCAGCTGTTGATTTTTATTTTGAGACCTGCACAAGCCAGTATATTAACAGCTGAAAATCTTGGTAAAGGAAATGAGTCTATCTTTTGTTTAGGTGTCTTTATGTCAGCACAAAATGAATGCAGTATCATCAAAAAACATAGCAGAGCTAAGAGTGGAGCACAGAGAGAATAAAATATTTTTATATGTGCTCTGAACTTAAAAGGTGACACACTGGAAATGCTTCTTCTGAACCTAGGCTGGTAATACACTCATTGGCACAGCATATGGAATTACTGGGTTAAAGAAACTGTCACACTCTGCTGCATGAAGCACATGCAGCTGGGGGCAGATTTGGTTAACTCTCCTCTGCCCATTATATTTGTAAGATAAAATGTTGGTCAAGTTTTCACTGTAGAAACATCCATTTGATGTTAATTTGCGAGAAGCTGATGTTTATTGGTGGTATTTATCTGGTGAGGGGTTCTCTGAGTATTGTAACCTATCTGAGAGCCAGACTGACTCATGGACAGTCTTTTTTAATTGCGTCCAATACTGCTTATGTGAGTCGAGAAGTTTGCAGTAATGGTCTCTGAGGTTTACAAATATATTCATGATTTATAGTGTTAGTAAGCTAGGTTTATATTTGGAAGTGAATGCTCTGAGGTGGCTGAGGATAAACATAGTTAAAAAAAAATGTTTTCTTAGTGATAGTTGAATTTTTCTCTGTATTTAGCTGCTTAGAGATTGTGGTGACTGGGAGATTACAAAACCACTTGTGTGGAAGTTACTGCCCAGGTGAAAGTTTTTTGCCATAGACTTGACCATGAATGAGGACTGTAAGGTGCAGAAAAGGTTTGAAATGTGCAAGGAGGATACACAATGGTGCATGAGGTCTTGGGAAAGGAGGTAGGAGGTTCTAGGTGACTGCGCTCTTCGTTCCCGCAACATGTCAGACTAACACAAAATAGAGGGAAATGCAGCCTCAGAACTGAATTCATTCAATAGAAATGGGGAAGGGGTAGAGACAGAAACATTTCCATTGGTTCCCTTTTTAGGTCTAGTACAAACAATGAGTTCTGCTGTAGGCTGTAGTTCAGTTCTTGGAAGAAGCATTTCTATGTTATTTTGGCCTTAAGTGGAGTTCCCAAGAACAGCTACTGTCCAGAAGATATTCCAGCTAAAATCTTTGGAGAGCTGTTTGAAAATGTTGGCACTATTTTATCTGAATTTTGATCCAACTTCAACTCTGAGAGAGACATAAGAGGTTCTGATTTGGTTCTAAATGCCTCCTCTCTACACTGTCCAGCCTGCACAGGTGATGTGCAAACAGAACACACCAATCAAGCAATCCCCCAAATGACTGCTTATAAAGAAAATGAAAATAAAAATGTCATACAGAATTTATATTTGACTAAAGTAAGGCTAGTTATTTGTTTTAACAACAGATAGTTACAAGCAGAGGACAACATCTCATCAGTGAGAGGGGAGTTTGTGGCAGCGTAGCATGGCACAGAAACTGAAGTGACCCGCACTGCACTTGCTGAAAGCATTGCCCATGTTTTGGCTGGCTTTGAGCAGCCTTAGAAGAAAACCTTTTTGCCATAATATTACTGTTGTCAGTACCATAATTAATTCAGTTGTTACTAGTATCTGCATGTGGACCTTCCCTTGGCTTAAGCCTAAACCACCAGGACTGAGCTAGTGGATTGAGCTGTGTGAGCTGAGACAGGTATTCAGCAAGATGCCTTCTTTTTCTATACCTCAGTTTTCCTATTTGGAATAACCTGACATGGCAGAACCACATTAGCCAATATATACTTGATCAGGAGGAGTATTTGTATGTCACTGGCACTTTACAGCTTTGATCATGTGAATATTTAGGGTGATGCAATTCCTGCCTGAAGTGTTTCCAACTTAGACAAAAATAGGCACATGCAGAGAGGGAGCAGAGATGTGAACTGACTTGTCTAGATCATAGAGTCTGCTTAGAAAAAGACTGAGTATGGAGCCTGGTCCCCAGAATGGTCTTTCGGTGGCTGACTTGGTAAACCCCTCTGTGGCATAAATATTAACTACTCTGACATAGGCAAAAGACAGTTTTGATTTGAGCTAAGGGGATCTCAGACCCAGTCCCTTTTAAGGCCAAGTGACTTTGTTAAAGGATTTATCTGTATGAAACAAATATACCTGTGACAAGAAATGCTGAGGTGGCTGGACCCAGAGAATCAGGTTTTTCCCAAGTCTGAGCGTGAATCTGGATGAGCTGGCTACAGCACAGACCCAAACTTCAAAGTCTTTCAATGAGCTTCTAAATAAGCCAGGAGGAGATTTTGGGGTTTGATTTGTTTTTCTAGATGTGAGCCAGCAGTATGAAGCTGAGATCAGGATGTGTTCTGGTTCCAACCTCCTTTTTTTAATGTGTATAAAAGGCAACAATTTTGAAGCACTGATTGATTATGGCCCACCCGTGTTCTTCTTGGGACGAATTACGGTGTTGCATTGGATGTTATTTTCTGTATGCCTCCTTCCATATGCCTGTGGTATGTAACAGAATGCTAAAGAATTACTACTACATTTACTTGTGTTAGGGGAGAGAAAAGTCTTCCTCTTGCTCTTTCCCCCCCTTCCTATCTGTTCCAGAATTTTTAGTTAATTTTCTTGCTAAGATTTTGATTGTGTAGCTTGGATATAAAAGAAAGTTTTATTTTATGACACAGCAAAATATGTAGGTGTGCCTGTGAAGTTAAAAGTAAACAGATCTCATGCTCTAGAATGTAAACCAAATGCCGAGGCATTCAGAAAAAGAATTCACCTGTTGTATCCTGCTTGTTATTCCATGATTTGATAGGTGAGTTATGGATTTATTTCATCATCATCTGAATATCTCATAGCCACAGTTGGAGGCCTAATCCTGACATTGGTAGAGTAGCAGCTTCAGCTGGTATCTCTAACGTTAGGATCCAAACAAAAATAACAAATCAGAGCTCTATAATAACAGGAAAAGGAATTTTATAAACTAAATATATAGGGAAGTTCAAGTGAAAATGGTAGTGGTTAGGGGGTGAGTTTCAAGGATAGGAAATAGTGAAAGAAAGTCAAAGCTAGTAACTGTCAATGTATCTCTTCAAAAAACTGTTTTTTAAATATTCAGCTTCAAGTTGTGGGGTTTTTTTGGTTGTTTTTTTTTATTATTATTAAGAAAAAGAAATTGAATTAATGGTCTTTAAAACAGTATGCTTGGCAAAAAGCAGTCTGCATCTTGAGTTCATTATATTTATACATCTATCCCAATCTGGTTTTAGATTGGGGTTTTGTATGTTGATTTGATTGTTATCTATGGTTAACAGAATGTCCATAGTCAAAGTATATTGGGTTCTGGTTTTGTTACATCTGTCATCGATTTTTGATACCTTTTGGCTATGAGGATATGCTTACTTGCCAGTTGAATCTTTAAGAATCTTTCTCTGCAAGTGTTTCTGTGGAGAAGGTAATGACTGTTCACTTCCTCCTCCTTCCTGTGGTCTTTTGATAAGATCCAGCTTACTGCTCTCCTATTGAAGATACACATATAACAGTTACGCTGAAACTGCCAGATACTACTACAACATGTAGAAGGTAGGCTAGAAAAACTGTTGGCAAGTAATCCAGTTGATTCTGTTGACCCAAACCAGAGGTTACCACTTAAATAATTTGAGTGGTGTATTCTTCTGGAAGTGTCCCATGCAGAGCTTTTCAGTTTGCCTCGGTTGACCTATAGTAGTGCTTTATTATCCTTTTCTTTACATGGTTTCTCCAAGTGGCTTAATTGGTAGGGAAATTGCTGGTGTCAAGGGATAAAATCAGTCTCCATTAGTCCTTCTTAAAGTACTTTTTGTACTGTCCTCAGTGGATATGAGGAATTTATCAGTCTTTAATATAGGTGAGCAGAACTGCCATGACTTTTAGTCTTAGAAAACCTGACCCTTCATACCTGTCCATAGAGACTGTGTTTCCTGGATCTCTGAAAACTTTTGTTGCCCTCTTCTGAACCCTCTTCCAATTGGTCTGCATCTTTCTTGAAGTGATGTATACTTACAGATGGACTCAGGGCTCTAGCCAGGAACTGACCAGTACTCAAGAGGAAGGGAATGCTGTTTGTAATTGCTGTGTTTCCAAACATATGGTGTTTTTCCTACAGTGTGATTCACTATCAGCCCTGGGGGTGGTGGTTGTGGAATTTTTTTTTTTCCTTTTTATTTTTAAGAACTTAAAATTACTGCCTTATTCAGTAAATCACTATCTAGTCTTTGTTAAAGCAATTACTCAACACCTATTATGATTTTTGGAGAGATTTAACCTGCAAGTTTAGAATGATCTTTTTATTGATGACTTGGGCTGCCTAATGCATTCAGCCACATTGTGACCAAATGGCTTCATACTATAGGTGAGGCAGAAAACCAGCGTAGGCTGAAATAGTGAGGCAAGGCTTAGAGCAGTGAGGGAAAGGGAGATGCATACATAAAATGCTTCACTGAGTTTTTGTAGGTGATTAAAACAGCAATTAGAGAAACACTTTAGGAGAGCAGGATGGATATGGAGCCAAGTTTCTTCAACACCTATGGGTGTGCTTCATATTTATTTTTAATATCTACCTCTTCTTTCTCAAGATTTCTAAACCTAATATTATGACAGAAGAGCAAACATATTTTGTTGAAAGTGGACTGAGTCCTGTGGAAGGTGTCATGTTATTAGAGTGGAAGCCACACTCCTTCACTATAAAATGAACAGCTTAGGGCGAGGTGCTTGCTTTGCTCCTCTAATCCTCCTTGCTACCCTGTGACTGCGAGAGTCTGGTCTTTGAAGGGAATTTACCATAGCAGTAGGAGAATCATCTATATTTCCTCAAGCTTGGCTTCTTGGAAGTTTCTTAGATGGTCAGATGATTATTAATGTAAAATGACAGCTCTCATAACATAGATCCCATAAGAACATCTACATTAGTAGCAAAGATGTTGTCAGTTCCTAATACCTGTTTGCTATGGTTCAAATATGCTGACTTCAGAGTAGCAGCCTTGCAGGGAAAGGTACATGGTTTTTATGCTCACCACCGTGTCTTTTTTTTGACACTGATGAAACTTTTCCTGTCTGAAGCTAGGAATATCTTGTGCACATTACTGTTGTACATACGTAGACCTCAACTGAGTGCTAGGTGTTGTTAATGAAATTCCATCTGGTATTCTGCACATTTAAAAAATGGAAACATGAAATAGGTTCTCAGAAGCTTTTGAGCCAGTCTCTGAATTAGAATAAACATACTGGTTACAGTCAGTTGTGCAAAGGTAAATACTTTTTCTCTTCAGAGTGCAATAGATGTGTAAATACTTTGATAATTTACTTAGTAATAATGTAATATATTATTTGTGTAGACTTCTGAAGAAAAAACAAATGTTCCCTTTTTCACTCCCTACCCTTTCCTCTGGGGCATTATTAGAGTGTGTGCATATTTGATTTTCTTCAAACCTAGGGAACTGAAACAGACTTTCCCCACTGTCTTTATAGGTTTTGGTCATTTCCCAAAGTCTCAGTCATGTTAGTCGTATCACTTTTCTTTCCTCAGAGCTGCCTTTAAGAGTTCATCTCTGTTACAAAGGCCATAATGGATATTCAAGAATCATTTAAATAAAACTGTGGAAGAGTATGTCCCCATTTTACCAGTAGGTCATGGTTCATTGATAAATTGTGCATTAGGACTCATAATCAATAAGAAATGTTGTAGTTGGGTGATGTAATGCCACTGTGGTACAAATTCTCTTTGCTGACTCCTGTTACCAGCAAGCAAATTTGCATGTTAACTTCATACCGACAGGATTTTTGGTGGATTAGGTATTACCTTTGCTTGCAAAGCGGTCACAGAGCTGATACAAAGGTGTATTGCTAGTGTAAACTCCGTAAACTAGTAGGACAAATATGTGATTATAAATGATCAAATTTTTAGGCTTTGTGCACAAACCTCACTGTGAAACCTCAAAGTGTAACTGGTAAGCCAGTTATGAATACAAACTACTTTACTAAGAATTATAGGTGAACTAATGCATTTTCAAGAATGTGTGTTTGTGAATGAAAGAAACTAACTGCTCACAATTACCATTTTGTATGAAGGTCTAAATAAGTAAAAGACACATGTAAAAATGGAAAAAGGGAGAATAATTTTTAGGTATCTTATGAATAATAAAAATTAGACCTCAGATTATCAGCGTTCCTGTCTTGTAACTTTTGATCTTGATGTTCCTGGATCTGTCTATTAAATCAGGACTGCATAGTGTTAACGTAACTGATTGCCTTTGTCATACTGAAAGTGTTGTATGTGTTCCACAATAATCATGGTGCAAGGAAAACTAAAATGAGTTTTTTAATGATATTTAAGTAAAGTTGACCTTAGACTTGAATGTCACAGCTCCTGTAGATGTGCCTTGGCCACAGGATTTTCTTGTCTCTAAATAAAAATAAAGTGAAGTCAACTAAAACACTTGGCCAATTAAAACCCCTTCTCAACGGAGTACAGTTTGGCAAATAGCTGGATTGCATCTTGGAGGACCAAGGTTGTCCTGTCGCTGTTTCAAAACTTTTTTCCATCTCTCATGTGTGAGAGCTTGAATAGCTTGTGTGAATTCCCTGGGATTTGATCCCTTAATACGTCTCAGTGAGAAGCAGCTTGAAGCAGGTTTCACCACGTCATGTTACTGAGGTCTTCATTTTTAGGTGAATTGTACGGGGCTGGCATGATTCATCCTGAAGTTTATGTCATGGTCAGGCAACCTTTTGGTTAGTGTGTTGGATGCTGCGTATTTCATGGTTGATTTAGCTGGGCTCACCAAGCTTTCCATAAACCATGCAGTTCTAGAAAGAAATTTATGGGTTTGAATGAGTAATCAGTTACACAGGGCTAATGGCACTGTCTCCGATTACCGTATAAAAGGAAGTTTGGGTTTACCACTAATTGCAGATAAAAATTAATATTTGCAAAGGAGACACATATGATTTATTTATAAGTGTTTTCTGTTTCCATAATGAAATTTCCTTCAGGTTTAAGTACAGTCATTTGGAGAAAAAAGCAGAGGTCTGTGGCTCATTAGTTTCTGGTGGTTGTCAGAAGCCATTAATCAATTGCCCCTTTTACCAACATAGGTCCTAATGCAGCAAAGCATTTAGGCACATGGTTAACTGTAAGCATGTGTTTCAAAGCACTTTGCTAAATCAGGGCTTTAATGTGGTTCAAGCTTGCTGCATTTCTTTCCAAGTCTAAGGTTACCCTGAAATGACAGGAGTAGCTAATACATCAGCTAAGGCGCCATGTACCTTCCTCACCTATCTTTCTAAAAAGTCATATGCAAGGAGAAAAAATGGGTCAATTTTCCCCTCTACCCCCTCTCCCTGTCCCTCATCCTCTTCAAATCCTACCTCAAATTGAGGCATCTGTACTGAATAGTAGTGCATGTGAAATGGTAGCGAGTCAGGAGCAAGGACAGTGAAGTGAGGGGAAAGTTTCTAGATTAATGTTTTGAATTCTCTCTTTGTTTTTGCTAAACTCACTGGACTATGTGGAGAAAAGGGAAAGGCAAAAGAGCTATCTCTTGATGTGGCTATATGAATGCTGGTATCAGGATCTCCTAAGTAGGGTACTCATGCTTCTTAATCTATACAGGAGTTGTAGACTTCTGGGAACTTGAATTCAATTCTCCCAAGTACTAGTAAAACAGAAGTAATTAAAAAATTTAAGTGGGACATTTAGCAGTGATAAAAGGTCAAGGCTGAGGGATTGTTCTTTTTCCTTAGGCTTATTCATACATAATTCATAATTTAGTAGAGAAATTGAGAGCTGTCAGAAATTACAGCAGTTACTAGACCAATATGATTTTTATGTGTCAGCCGGAGGTTAGATGCCTTGAAAGTAAAGAGAACCAGTCTTACAGTCCCTTCAGGATTTGTTAGGCATGGGAGAGGGCATAGCCCTTACGCACTCCCCCGCATTCTATGAAAGTCATTGCTTTCCAGCAATGACAGCCATGTATCACACAAAGACCTTGATTTGTTATGGACTCTGCAGTAGGGAAGCTGCCTGTTGAATCACCAGCACCATTTTTTTGATGCACACATGTTTATTTTGGATTTGTTCCTCTTAAATGTTGCTGTCAGTCAAATTGGTTTTGCTTGTGAATTGTGACATCATCTTGGCCTGAGGTTGTATGTGTGAAGGAAAAATGACTTAATTGATTCATGTTTCCGTTTTCTTCCCTTTCTGTATTAGCAACAAGAACACATGATGGAATATTGAACACAAACTTTTTCTCTGTACGTTACACAGATGGAAATAACTGAGTTTTGACTTTCAGGCTGAAGCAAAGCCTCCGTTACTCATAATGGACCTTGACTCTGCAACATGGAGTCAGTAGATTAATGTGGAAAATTTTGCACACTTCCTTTGACTTTCTAGTGGTATTTTCTGCATCCCAGAGAAAATAAACCAAAACACTTTCTGTTATCTGTATTAATAGTTTTATATCACACTTATGAGAATCTCAAACACTGCTTATGTTGAAAAGCATTCCAAGACCTCAAAGACTTAAAATCTGACCCGATGAGAATCAAAGACAGTTAGGGGAAGAAGAAGCAGTGAGGCGGACCATTACCACCAGTCTCATCCCAAACCCTTCCCCCAAATCATGTGCCAGAGTTAGGCAGATAAGTGTCATATTGAGTCTCAGGTCACAGCTTTCTCTTTCTTTCAAAGGCTCAAACGGTTTCTATAGCATGACTGATAATGGTGGCAGTGACTGTATCCTTAGCATTTCCTTTGGGACCTTAAATAGAATTGTCACCCATGGCAGTGGTGGAATCCTTCTGATAAAGATTATTTTGCCACTTTAGCATGACTTACTGAGGCAGGTAAAAGCCTGTGGTGCATCTTTTTTTTTTCTTTCCCTCCATTTTGGAACATGTTCCTTTAAATGATTTTGATTTTGCGAAGTCAAAGTAACACTTATGGAAATTTAAGGTAGTTATCAGTTTTCTTCATGACTTGATTGTGTGTTTGTTTAGAATTCCTAGTTGCCTTGTGCTTTTTTAATGTGCAAGTGGTTTAAGGGTCTTCACTTCTGATACTTCTACTCTACGATTTGTAGACACTGTGTGTTTGGTTATTACAGATTCATCAGGAGCAGAAGCTGTGGGCTCTATGCAAAGCTGGGCACAGGGCAAGTCAGTCCTTAAGCCTATATGTGTATACAACTTCAAAGCAGTTGCTTGCTCTAGAGTAAGTGGAACATCTTAAGAAAGATATCATTAATAGCAAATTGATTCATTATTTATCAAGATAAACCATCCAGCCCTGACAGACACCAAGCAACTACAGGAGGCCCTAGAAATTGTGAATCCTTAGGCATCCATGGAAGATACTCAGCAACAGTAGAGATGTCATCATGAATAATGAAATAAAATGCCTATATTTCTTCCTGTGCTATGAAGTTAAAAAAAAAAAAAAAAAAAAAGGAAAGGATGGTCAAGGAATAAAAAGACAAATGATGGGATATGTGTGATTAATACAGATTTCACTTTTTTTGTCTCTGGTGGTGGTATGCGGTGATGAAGTGGATGTGTTTTGTGATTTATTTTCTTCTACTTTAAAGTAATGGAGCTCTAAAAATGACTAATGAACCTTCTTTCAAGGTTCATATCTATGACCTAATTAATATGTGCAGGAATCTTGTCTTCCCCTTAACTGCAACAGAAAGTTGAGGGCTGATCATCCAAAGAGCATTAGAGGCCAAAGTGGAGACCTGGACAAGATCCAGCACAAATAGCTGCATTCCAGTGAAAACAGGAATCAGATGTACAGTGCACATGGTAGTCTAATTGGTGGGCACTATTCACCATATGTTAATTTTAAGTTGTAATGTAACTTATGATGTTGATTAAGGTAATAATTAGAGCAGTTTCATGTAAGATGCTGGGTTGCTAAATAATTCTTCTGAGAGAAGTATTTTTGTCAAGGTACCATTGGAACTTACTCTTTCCAACAAAAGCTTGTTAAGGTGCGTTGCTCATATTCTCAACAGATAGAAACTGGAATACATAGAATTAGTTTCACATGAGTTATTACCCAAGGAACTGGCCTATTGTACTTTTAAAATCTGAACATAATATAGTTTGTATGTTTGCATGCTGCATTTTTGTGCTACATATATTGCAAGGTGTATCAGTGTATAGTCCTCATGAAACTACTGTAAGTGCAGAATCACAGAACAGCTGATGTTGCAAGGAAACTCTGGAGATTTTTGTAGTCCACCCTGCTTCTGCTCAAAGCAGGCCCAGCTAGAGCAGGTTGTCCATTCTTGTGTCCAGCTGGGTTTTAAATACCTCTAAGGACAGAGATTTCATGACCTCTCTTTGTTGAACTTCATAAGCTTCCTGTTGGGCCAATTTCTTCAGCTTATTGAGGTCCCTCTGAATAGCAGCATGATGGCCATGGTGCATCAACCACTCCTTTTCATTTTCTAGTGTCTGCAAAATTGCTGAGGGTGGACTCTTCCATCATCCAGGTCATTAATAAAGATGTTACATGGTACTAGTCCCAGTATTGACCCTGATGCTCATCCCTCATGACTCGCCTTCCACTGGGTTTTATAACACTGATCATAACCCTCTGGATCTGACAGTCCTTCCAGTTTTCAATCTATCTCTTTGTCTATGTGGAATTTATATGCTATGTGCTTCCTAGAAGAAGCTGTTTGTGTATCAGCCAAAAGCTGTGACTTTTTTTTTTTCTCTAGCAAGAAAGTTTACTTAGATGGTGTGGTTCATAATTACTAGCTACTTGGCTGTGGACATGTTACTAGGGAAATCATGCACAGGGCACCAGAAGAGAGCAAACAATGCAATGACTGCTACATATGACCGAATAGTCTTTGTATTGAGACAGGTATTTGAAAACAGTAACAAACCAATCCACAGAGGAATCTGCAGCTCTAAGAACGGTAAAATTTAGGAGCGTTTGTCCTAAAGTAAAAAGCACTTTGATTGCAATTGACTGGTCTGTTCACGAGTTTTAGCCATAAATACCTCATGGAAGAAATGCAATAGTTCAAGAAGACTTGAGATTTCATGCCAGAGTGTAGATGTCCATACTGCGTACCAATTCGAATGCACTCAAGGAATATCTTCCTCTATAAAGAATGAAGAAAGTGGATACTTCCCAAGCTTTGTGTACTGATTTCAAGAATCCCAGTGAGGCAAGAACCTCTAAGACTCTGACACATAAGGAATCTTTGATTATAGTCTATACATTAGCTTTGTCATGAATGTCTGTCTGAAATTTTATTATATCTATCTTGAAGTAAGAATGTTGTACAGTTTGGGGGCTGATAAATCAGTGTCTTTCTATGAACTATATTGAGATTTTTAACCATGTATGGTCTTCACAGATATTTGGTCAATTACCAAGCAGAGGTGATCCTACTTGCCCTTCCAGCAGGGCAGTAAAGATACTGCTCCTGTTTTGTATGCTTAGAATAAGATAGTACTTGGGGTGGGTCTGAAGCTTCTCCTTCCTCCTCCTTCCATTATTTTTAATGGTCTGGCTGTCATTTAGGAATGTAGAAAGAGGCCCTTCAATATGTACAAAGTGTGTGATCTGGTTCTGACTTAAGGAAGTCAACAGCAACGGCTTTGCTATTTCTAGAGAAGACAGCAGTTTGTTATCCTCTGCCACATTTGTCACTGCCCTCTCTCCCTTTTCAGAGCATTTTACTGAAAGAATTTGACAGAAACCAGTTTTGTGTAAATGAAGCACTTATTTCAAAGAAAGCTGTGGGTTTTTTTCGTTGTTTGGTTGTTTGGGGTTTTTTTCCAAACCCTGTAGAGAAAACTAAATAATAATAATAATAAAAGCCTTTTTGCTGTTTGGTACACTGGGAGGTCCCCATATAATGTCTTCATTCATGAACATGTCTGTGACTATACAAGGTTTTTCTTTTCACTTCATTACAATCAGCCTTAGAGGTACATTTGTGCTTGTGCATTGCAAAAAACCATACAAACTTATCTAGGGGAAGAGATAATGTATTACCTGAAGCCTTCCCTGTGCAAAGTTTCAACCATGTTCCTCATGCTGGGATGAAGCTTTTTCCATTTCCCATAGATATGCAGGGTAATGCTGAGTACAGAATCAGGGTTTTGTTATTAGAAGGATCATTAAAGCTACTGTCCCACCCTGGCTGGAAAATGCAAGTAGCCAAAGATTAAATGGCGGGGTCAGTCTGTGCCTAACTGGGCTTACGTAGGTGATAGTACCATCACTGGTACTCTGTCAACTTCATAAAATCATAGACTTTTTCTAGTTGGAAGAGACCTTAAAGATCATCAAATCCAAAACCATTAACCCAGCAATGACATGTCGCCACTAAACCACGTCCCTAAGTGCCACATCTACACATCTTTTAAGTACCTCCAGGGGTGGTGAGACTACTACTTCCTGGGCAGCCTGTTCCAGGGCTTTACAACCCTTTCTGTGAAGAGATTTTTCCTAATATCCACTCTAAACTTCTCCTGAAGTGATCCCTAGGTCAGTGAAAGACTTCACTCTATGAAATTTCTAATCTAACATCACTTAAGCCCGAAATTACTTAGATTGTCCCTCCCCTTCAAATTCATCCTAGAAATAAATTATTGCTCAAATACAGAAGTACAAACATTCTATTAGTTTTTGTAGTCTTGCTTCCAAGGGATTGAATTTGACATTGTTGCACAGAAGGCTAATTACTGCAGCATGAAACTGGCATTCCAGGCATTGCATTGCAATAGCGAGATCTATGGGAAAAAGTCGAGAAGCACTGTCTGGAGGAATTATGTAGGCCAGTCCAAATTCCAGCTGAGGAATCCCTAGATGATAATTATTTAGAAGGTTTCTGCTCTCTAGTGGGTAGAAGTCAAAATTAGAAAAATATCTGAGATGATTAATGACTTGGAGAAGAACAATCCAATTGTTTTGTTTGACAAAAGCTGGTTTGTAGATCAAACTTGGAGCTACAGTACTAGCTGTCTAACTCCTCAAATTCTTGGGTGGGTGGTGTTTGGTTGGTGGTTTGGGTTTGGTGTTTTTTTTTTTTTTTTTTTTAATTCGATTATCTATTTTTAATCTCCTGTTTCAGGAAAGATAGGTAGAATGAGCCATGAGCCTTACTGCATGAAGTATTTGTTATCAAAGCTTTTTGTGCAATCCTCCTATCTAGCACTAAATCAAACCAGATTCCTTCTCCACTGGTGTGTGGGCTTCATTTCTAGATGCAAAACCAAGCACTGTAGATAATCTGTCTTTTTGGTGTCTGTAGAGGGGACAAGCAGCACTGAAGATACTATTAATATAAAAGAATAATGTAACGACACCATGCAGCTGCAACAAGCCCCAGCCTTAAAACTGGAGGAGCTGTTAAGAGTTCCTTTGAGCCCCTAGTGTAATGGACCTAGCTCAAGGCTACTGCTAAACTTGTACCTGCTAACCAGTTCTTGGCCTCACTCCCTCTGTGCCGACCATTCTCCTCATCTTTTTAATCTTCTTTGATGCTTGTGTATCAGTGCTGCTCTTCCCCTGTTTTTGATATCTTTCTTATCCCTTTAATCTTCCACATCCTCTTTTCTTCTCTCTGTTGTGTGGTTTGGGTATGGGTTTTTCTTTATCTAAAGCACAGGACAGATTTCTTTCTATAGCAACTGTCACCTTCTTTCTATAGCAGCTCCTTCTGTCAGCTTCTTTCACTCAACTACCAGTGGTTGTTATTTTTAGTCTGCATAAATTATCCTAGAGTCATAGAATCTTTAGGGTTGGAAAGGACCTCTAGGATCATCGAGTCTAATCTTCATCCTAACATCTATTTATCCATTAGACCATAGCCTCAAGTGCTACATCCACTTATTTTTTAAACACTGCCAGGGATGATGACTCCACTACCTCCCTGGGCAGCCTGTTCCAGTGCCTAACCACTCTCAGTGAAGAGTTTCTTCCTAATATCTAATCTAAACATCCCCTGACATAACTTGTGGCCATTTCTGCTCATTTTATCATTAGTAATTTGGGAGAAGAGACCCACACCAGCCTCTCTACAATCTCTTTTTATGTAGTGTTAGAGAACAATAAGGTCTCCTCTGAGTCTCCCCTTCTCTAGACTAAACAGCCCCAGTTCCCTCAGTCTCTCCTCATCAGGCATGCTTTCCATTGCCCTTCTCTGGACCTGCTCCAGCACCTCAATGTCCTTCTTGTACTGTGGTGCCCAAAACTGGACACAGTACTCAAGGTGCAATCTCATGAGTGCCAAGTACGGGGGCATGATCACCTCTCCCCTCCTGCTGGTCACACCATTTCTGATCCAGGCCAGGATGCCATTGGCCTTCTTGGCCACCTAGGCACATGGCTGGCACACACTGGCACTGTTAGGTGCAAGTTATAATAGGTAGGGTGGCCTAATAGGTTTAAAAGCTATTGGGTCTGTAGAGTCCAGAGTTCCTCTATCTGACTTACATCAAAAGAAATTAAACTAACCTTGTGCTAACTTCATGTTGTTGTGATGTGACATTTATTCTGATGGTATAAGGCTGTGCCATTCCAGCTAAAACATTTGCTCTCTGAACTAGGAGAAGCCATAATTTGGCATCCATTGAATGGATGAAGCTAGGCATCATTTCACCTATGACCCACTTCATTCTTAGATTTTCAGCAGGACCAGAAAAGGAAGATGGTGTGTATTCAAATAGGAAAGTTCTTTGAACTGTGATTTTATGCATTATGTGATAGGAGAAATTATTGGAGTGGGAGACTATTGTTTAGTTTTGTATATTTCTACAACTTAAAGACCAAGGAAATACTGAGGCTGACAAGAGAGTTCTGTTTTAAAATAATAAATACATAACATTTAAGAATCAGTCTTCTTGTAGTCCACTTAGGGAGAGTTTATCAATTTTATGCCTTGATACCATTTGTCCAAAGTAACCTTTCTATAAGGGTCACATTAGACTAATAAACAGTGAAGTATCATATGGACATCAGGATTCATTCACTAAGTGTTGTTAACAATGAGAGCTGGCAATAGACAACATCAGCTAGTTTCCCATGAGAAACAAAGAAATATCAACAGGCTGTAAATAGCAATCCATTTTTTGCTTGCCAGATGAAGATGGGACGTGTGGATGGTCTTAAATGTTTTGCCCATTTTGGTATGTGCTTGCATTTTCAGTGGCCTAGCTTTGTGTCTGAGGCTTAAAAGACAAAATAGTGTTATCATATGACAAGGAGAGGGTCCCAGCCTTTTAAAACACAGCAGAATCATCGAGTTATTCTTCACTGATATGACTGCTTTTCTTAATAAAAAGGCTGATGTTATTTCTAAGTTACTTTATTACAACTCTCACTAGACAGGATCTCTTTCATTTATAGTTTTGAGTTTCATTTTAGTTTCCCTGTCCTCCTTGGTATTTATGGCATTGTACATACCTCCCAGATGTTATACAGGAAACGGAACAAACCTTTTGCTTTGTTTTGATCTTTAAATTGAGCTGTTGCAGATCTTGAAGAAAAGCAAAAATAGTGTGGGAAGGATAGTTGAATCCTCTTCAGTAGTCAGAATTAGGAAGTTCCTATTTTGATAGTCAAATAGCCACCCTATCTGGAAAAGGAGGAGTTAAACTGAGAAGCTTCTCTGACTTCTCTACTTTCATGTAACCCTTAGACCAAGCTGACAGTGACCATCTGAAAGATAAAAGTATCCCTCCAGTCATGTTTAATTCAACTAATTTCTATTCTTATATGGAAATTGGTGTAAAACTCAAGGAGGCTGAAGCGTAGCATGTTTAGGTTCTGCTGCCAAGCTACTCTTCCCCTACCTTCTCTTATTTTCTAATGCTGAATCCATTGTGTTGCCACAAAAGAGAATTAATGTTTGTGGAATGTTTCAGCTCTGCTTCAATACTTAATTATCCAAAGAAGTAATTCTTTGTTGTGTACTGTTAGTCACTGAGCTGCTGAATTATTTACATTTGATTGGAACGAGGAATAACATTTGAGTTCCAAAGGCTTTTAAAAAAATTTTTTTATGTGGTTTGGGCAACAATGAGTCGAACAGTCCCTAGTTACAGCAGCATGTCTTTGTGAGCCAATGTCCTTGAGACAAAACAAATACATTGCTTTTACTAATGTGTTTTTCTTTCCTCTTCCAAAAAATATAAAGTAAAATGTTTTGCAACCCAGTATCCTCTTTTTCCTGTGCTTACCATTGCATCACAAATAATATGCATTATGCTATTTATTTATCTAACCTTATGTTCTGTGGCCAGCCACAAATTTTCTCTGGAGTTAACGGAAGATTCAGATACTAGAGGAATCAGATACTGACCAGAGCTGAGTGAAAATTTGTTTTCACAAATTCAGAATCCTTTTGGACGTGCAATGGATTTCAGAGAAAAACCTCATAAGGTAGAAAAGCAGACAAGAGACACACTTCCACTGGCTAGGTCTCATTGCAAGATTGAAGGTTTAAATGCTTCTCTGTGCAGCTGGGATGAAGGTTGGGTCTTTCTCTTCTGAAAATGTGGGTGTATTGACCGTCCTGTACAGCACTTTTCCTGGTCAGGACACTTTCTTTCTAGAGAACTGCTCTGCACTGAATAAATAATTAATATGCTGCTGGTTTTGTCAATGGACTTCTTTAATGCAAACCTGAATGACTCCAGAAAGTTGCAAGCAAGTCCTCCTCTAGAACTGCTCTGAGGCTGGTGTTTTGCTGTACATGATGGTAATTATCTGAGATGCAGGAGGTATATGCAAGTATTTTTACTTTACCTGAATTTTCTTTTCTCACCAGTCAGCTCAATGACTAATCATTAGATACATCTTTCTTTGATTCAGCCAGAACTTACACTTTTACTTAGCTGAATATTAATAATCTCTCTAGAAAATTTCAAATTCATTGATCTGTTTTGGGGGAGGTTTGCCCCATCAACTCCTACGTGTTTTATCAGAACAATTTCAGCTGCCTCTGGATATGTGTTTCATATGAATTACAGCATAAAACATCTTAAAATTTAAACAACTTGTAAAGCAGATGGGGAGAAAGTAAAAGTTAATTTAGAAAGGTAAGATTTTGAAATGTCATGTGGAAGCAGTGTGGAATAATAATTGCAATAAGGCTGGTCTGTGGCTAAGACCTTGTAGCAGAAAGCTTCTCAGGTCAGGCATGAAAAAACCATGCATATGTAAGAATACACAAATATGTAAGAAAAATAAATTAAAAACATAGGGAAGAGAGGCTAATGAGGTAGTCGGCCTTTACAAACAGTTAACCTTCAAATCCTTGGAATGTGTGAAAGACTGAACCAAGTCTATAGATTTGGTTTTTCTCTGCTAGTGACTTCACACTCTTGTTTGTGAAGCGAGGACTGCGAAGAAATGGCATAAGGCCTTTAGTGGTCTTAGACACAAGCAAATTCCATAAAATAAAACCCCTATCCAGGCATGAAAAAAAGATGCTTTAGTATTTGATTGAAGGAAAGTAAGGCTTGGCTTGGAAGGATTAATGGGGGTCTGCTGAAACCTTCATGACAAGGGCTGTTCAAAGACTGCCTTTATCATTTACACACATGCAGCCTCAGGCAGTGCAGTCATGCATACTTGTATAGCTAGCAAGGAGGTCAGCAGTGAAGATGAAATAATTAACAAAATTAAAATTATACTCTCTGACTACTTTTAATCAAGGAGTCATTCATGTGAGAGAAAGAGAATGCCTTAGAAATAGGTGGCTTTTAGGTCAGTGTGCAGCACCACATAATTATGACCATGTTGGTTTGTTGGTTTTTGGGGTTTTTTTTGAGTCTATAAATACCTTTTTTGGGGGGGGCTGTGTGGGGAGAAGGGCACAGAAGAGAGGAAAGAGGTTAGGAGGGGAATGAGAATTAAGTAAAATGAAATTCCTTTTAATTTTTTTTTTTAATTTATTTTTAAATGGAATGCTAACCAATCCCTTGGCAACAAAGCCCATGTTTATTTTTAATTAAAAAATAACATAGCTGAGTTGACTTCAGTTTTCCCAGCTGCTATTCTTCCATCACAACAGCTCTCTGGCCTCTTTTCCCTTGCTGATTTCTTTCATCATTTGCACTTAGCTTGAAAGTGTTACATGGGTTTTATGTAATATTTCCTACCATTGAAAGCAAGGCTAACAGTCTAAACAAGTAGCTGAGGCTCAGTCATCTAGTTTCTCATCTTGAGTACCAGAGCATGCTCTTCCTTTTCTAAAAGTAGTAGGTGTGACCAGGATAGCTTTTTTTTTTGTATGTGCATATTCCTTTTTGTTTATATGGCTGTCAAGCAAGGAGAGATTTAAACTGCATATTGAATTTATGAGTTGTAGTTCATTAAAATAAATGGAGCGGTTTTGGCAAAGCTCAGGTATTTCTGAGCACGCAAGTAGTGCTTAAAGGTTGATAAGCAGCCTTGGTGTTTTTATTCACACGATCCATTGCAAACGGCCAGTTCCTGAGTTTGCACATTAAGTGAAAAGTTACAAAATAGACATGCTTGCTGTGCTTTCTCCAGCAACTCCATTTCCTCCATCCGTGGGGCAAAACAGGAAGAAGTCAGGGTGATGATCCATTTCTCAGCATGTCGTGACAGAGTTGATTACTTAGGTAGTGAAGAAGATGGTGTACATCTGTAACAATCAATCTGGTTTCCTGAGTCGACTTAAAATTAAGATTTTTGTGTTGACATTTAGAAGCCCTTGAGTATTCAGGAGCATCTGGTACTTTCTGCAGACATTTTTAAGCTAATTAAAGTTGAGATAGTTATGCTTTAAAGTAAGGTCTTAAGGCTTTAAAGATTCATGTACCAGTCATCCATACTAAACATTGCCAGCAGCAGTGGGAGCTGACAGCATCAAAGCTACAGCTATTCCCAGGCAGAAATGTAGTAGCTAGAATAAAAGTAGTGGTTTGTTGGGTCACTGGAACCAGGCCATGGAAGAAGATATAACTATTTGTGTTAATCACCAGTGATGTTACTACTGGGCCATTCTTTGTGATGCATGATTTGCAAGTTCTCCATATATAGTGTAGCCACTTCCAAAAATGGTTATTTGCACTGGTCATTCCTGAATAAGTGGCAGCATTCTGGTGCATTGTGATATTTTTCCTCTGTGAAAGTTTAGCTCTGCTCATCTTGCCTCAGTTAGAAGCCAGAAAGGCAAGGAAAAATGCATATGAATTATTATAAGCTGAAGAAATAATGTTATCCAAGGCTTAAAAAGGATCTGAGAGAGACTGGGGAAGAGTCTGGAAGAACTTTTATGCTGACTCTTATTTTATCTGGACCAGTTCGCTCTTCCCTTTTTGTATACTTCTTGAGAAGTACACAAACAGGATAAATATAAGTAAGATGGTATATGCTAGTATGGGCTAAGGTGAATCAATCATAATATAACCTAGAGAACCTGAAGGTGCACAAGTCCATGTGACATGATGAGATACATCCATGGGTCCTGAAGGAACTGTCAGATGAAGTTGCTATGCCACTAGCATCTCATTTGAGAGGTCCTGGCAGTCTGGTGAGGTTCCCACAGATTGGAAAAGGGGGAACATAACCCCCATCTTTAAAAAGGAACCAAAGACAACCCGGGAAACTACAGACCAGTCAGCCTTACCTCTGTGCCAGGT
Organism: Megaceryle maxima; assembly: GCA_024605025.1. Lineage (NCBI taxonomy): Eukaryota > Metazoa > Chordata > Aves > Coraciiformes > Cerylidae > Megaceryle > Megaceryle maxima. Next base: position 72,174 of record JANHGN010023020.1, on the reverse strand, counting down.
AAAAATCATGGAACATGACATGGAATTCTCCTGGTAGCTGTACTAGGGCACATTAAAAAGTAATCAAGTGGTTGGTGACAGCCAACATGGCTTCACCAGGGGCAAGTCGTGCCTGACTAATCTAGTGGCCTTCTATG
>JANHGN010023020.1:43610-64588 GCA_024605025.1 Megaceryle maxima | reverse complement strand
TCTCTGCTGGATTTTAACAAGAGGTTGTGGGTTTTTTTTTTTTTTTTGTTTTGTTTTGTTTTGGTTTTTTGCTTGCATTGGGAATGTTAAATCATATTTAATTGTGTTAAGATCATGTGCTGGTGTTTTACTGTCCTGTTGTGTCTTCTGTTCTTTTCAAAGAAAGAAGGCTCAGAGGAGCCTGTGAGAGTCCAAGTAAATGTGTTTACTGACTATTTACAATGTGTAAGACATAGACATTTTTTTACATTGTTCTTTCAATGCCAGAACAAGTGAGGGTTCACAAGCCATGTAAAGGAAGTGTTTATAATGTGTGTAAACTTCATGCCCTCAATATATGGAAATTCCAGACTGGAGACAAACTAAGGACTGACTCTAAGTTTAAGCAGTGCCTATGACAGCAGAATGATGGGGTCAGAAATATTGCACTAGTCAAGGTCAACTCCCTTTGATACCATCATCTTCAGTTAATTCAGGGTACAGTGAGCTGCTTATTCTCATTGAGTGACTACATTCTCTGTGTGCCCGGACCTCCTCCGTATGTCTGCTCCATTCCCCTCTTCTTGGCAAGAGCAGCGTGGAGGAGGAGAGATATATGGCGGCAGGCTGAACACTGGTTGCATTTCCTTTCATCTCCAGCAGCCTTCTCCCCACATCAGGAATGCAGGGTCTGGGCCTGTTTTAGCTATTTTTGTCGTTGTCCTTGGGGAAGTGAATTTAACTTTGCTTATGCTTCTGAGAAAGTTTGTGCAAGTGCTGAATGGGTTGGTAATTGTTGCAGGCTGTTCTCTGCCCTGGCTGCCGTTTCGGAGTTCTGCCTTACTTTGAAGCTTCTGTGGGGGGAGTATTTAAAACTAAAGCCAGATACAACCTGGGATTTCTAGTTTGTAGGGAATGTTAATATTCCAAAATTAGGATTTCGTTCTGATTCAGAACCAACCTGAATGTTCTAAAATTTCCCATGAAACACTTCTTCCGGTGAGATCACTGAACTTAAGTTCTAGTGTGCTTCCTTGGATGGTAAGTTTATGAGGTACATAAATTCCTTAAAAATTTGACCCAAAGAGAAGGGAGGCCATGCTGTCCAAAAGATAATGAAATCAGAAACGAGTGCTCTCCCCCTGTGCTTAGGATAGGATATTCAAAGAAAGCAGTGACTGCCCTCCAGAGTTTTTCTGACAGCTCAGCAAGTGGAGTTGTGTTTCTAGACATGCCTGAGCCTGCAGATTGTGGTGCTGAAAGAAGGTGCATCAGTCCCTCAAAACTGAGACTGTGATTCAGTGTATTTTTGGTCTGGTGCTGGTGTCTTATTTTGAAGCATACATTGCATCTGAAAAATCTGTTCTTCAGGGACTCAGTCACTTACTCCAAGTGTAGAATGCAGGGTGAGTGTCATCTATCTCCTCCTGAAGTCCTCATGGTGCTTACACAGCACTTGTTAAAGCGGTGGAAGTATTCTGTCACAAAGAAGGAAAGGCAAAATCTGGTAATACTTTCCACAGTTAACCTCCTCTTTCACATTATAAGCTGGCCAGGTAGGAGGGTGGTTTTAAGGGGATATGAATGAAGATACCATGGAAAAGGCCACTAGTTGCCTTTAGAAAATCATTAAAGCCAATGCTGTGGACCAATACACTCAGTTTGAAAGGAAAAAACACCTCTATAAAGTACTGGAAACAAGGCACATCTCTTTATTTGACTATAAAAAGCAGTAATATAGTTTAGTATTATCATGACAGTCCTGTAACATTTATGTTAGTTCTTGAATACAGCCAAATCTGACTTTGAAGACAATCTGAGACATGCTTATAAAAGTTACTTTTAAAAATAAGTAATACCCTGAAAGGTCAAGGTTTAAAGTCACTAGCTAGTGATGATTTTTTTATCTTCCTTGGGAATGCACTTTTTTCTAAAAGTCAAGATGTTTGCTATTAGGAAATGTGTAAGAAAGGTTTTGATTAGCTTTTCTCTTAAATATTCAAAACTGAAAGCATATCTGTAGAGTCTCTGAAGACATTATTTGATGGCTTTTTTGTGATGGATTAAACTGAGATGAATGGAGGGTATTCCTTTCCTCATCTGCCCTCTCTGCTGCTTGGAAGAGGAGGTGCAGCACTCAGTGTTGGACAAGCTTCCCTGTAGCTTCTGGGACTTAGGTGACCTCTACATGCAGCCAAGACACTTTTTGGTAACAACTCTTCTGTAAGAGGTGAGAACCTGGTGTTTTTTGTGTTAGGCTGTATTCCTAAATAGGTGTTAAAGAAAACTGTTTGGAGTTTTGTTTAATTCAATACCAGGGGATCAAGCTTGGGAAGCATTAGTGTCATTCTTCCTGATGCAGTTCACAGCCCCATTAAACGTGATGATGCCTTTGGCTGCTGAACCCAACTGGTGGGCATCATTATCTAGAAAAGTCTTATTGCTTATAAGAAATTTTGAGCTAACAGGCAGCTGAAACAAAACCAACCAAATAAATAAACCCCAGAGCTTCATTTAGATACACAAAGCTATGCTTCATTTAAGGGTGAACCAAAACAAGTAAACCTGCTGTGACTCATCCACAGTTTTGGATGAAGAACATTTTTTATTTTCCAGGAATTACACCACCTAGGAATTGTAAAACTGACACACTGAGTGGCCGAAGAGAAATCTGCTTCTAATAAACCGTGCCTTGCCAGACAGAGGTTTAAGAACATTAAAAAAAAACAACTCTGAACAAGCATAAGGATCATATGTAGGAGCAGAGTCACTGCTGTGCTCAGAGTGAAGGGAGTGGAGTTGATTATCTGTATCTTCCCAGTAGGTAGAGAGCAGATATAGCTCACTGGAGAGGATGTGGCAGAAGCGTGCTGCGCTTTGGCTCTGTTTGCTGGCAAGGAGTCTATCAGAGTAGTGCCAAGCACAGCTTAGGCACAGGAGAAGCTATATCTTACTGTCTTCTGTGCAATATTAACCTTCCAAGGCAGGAAATGCATGCACGGAGTGAAAGATAGTCTGGGAGCTGGGATTCTTCAGTTTTCATTGACAACTGCTCTTTCTCAGCTCTGTCACAATAAGCTCCCCTGTCACTTTAAAACTGCATTACTGAGACCGCTGCTTTGAACTTCCCAGGGATGTTGTTCACTTGGTGTATGTGAATTTGCAGAGCAGCTCAATCTCTTTTTGCTAAATAGGACCAATTGTTCAAAACCTTGATAATTATTATATTGTGTAGCATTGAAAATAAATTTTCCTGCTTCCCAGGATGTTGTGAGATTTTTCCTTGCCTACATTTCAGGGATGCTTTCTAATCGTGGGATGAAAGAGCCTTGGTCAAATGCTGCTAGATCATCCAGAAGTGGGAAGTAGCTGAAATCTCAAAAGAATATCTTGTCTCCAGCTAATGTTGTAGACTCAGGTGCTGTGGAGGGTAGCCTCAGAAGCACACCAGCACTGTTAGATGTTTATCTGAACTGAGCTTGAACTCCCAATCTCTGGAAGTTTCCCTCATGCCTGTTTTCCAAGAAGAGTCTGATTTTGTAGCTCTTTTTCACATGAGTGCTGTGGGTTTGGAGCTGTTAAGTCTTTGGCCTAACTCTCACTAAGGTCCCTTTACACAGTTCAGGCATTCTGCTTCAGGGATCTTAAAATGAAATTAGATGACATTTAATAGCATAAATGAGAAACAGGTCCATTAAAAAAAAAAAAAGTGAAATTAGTCTTCCCCAAATTGTTGAGTGCTGACCTTGAAAAAGCCCTTACAGTCTCTGCAGGCAGACTGAATATTTTTTAGGAGAACAGATACCCTAAACTGCAAGAGATTACCTGAGGCAAGTAATTTGTGAGGTGGGTTTTTTTTTTCTTTCTAAGAGAAAATTCTTTTCCATTACACTTGATACCCACATGTCTGTCTTAAAGCACTACTTATTTGTCACAGAACTTCAGGTGTAATTTTCACCCTCCTTTAGGATGTTTTTTTAATCAAATTTCCTATTTTTAAACATTTTTCTATATCCTGGTTATGTAAATCCATTTGTATCTTGAATATTGGGGGAGTTATGCAGGAAGCAATGTTTAAATATGTTTTGAGAAGCGGGGAGAAGGCAAGAAAATCTGTCATCCATCAACCAGTATTAAGCCCAACTTTGAAAGTTTGATACAAACTGAATCTGACTGTTAGTGCAGACATGATACAAATTAGCTGTGACTTTATGATACCAGCTGTTTCTCTGACAGGGTAAAAGGGCACATAACTAGAATAGCATCTTTTGTTGGAAGCAGTTTCCCTTTGTTAAATGTGGGAGCCTCGGGCAAAACAATTGTAGTCCTTACTTATGTGACATGTGCAGTCTGCAACATGTTCATGGAGCTTGGGGGAATTTTTACTGATGTTTTTCAAAGACAGGGTTATCATAAGTGTTTTATTTTTGCTAGTCTTATCACTGAAGGACAAATCTGTCATGTTTTTGCCTTGTATTAAAACTGAGGATAATCTAAACACTCTTTTCCTTCCAAGTACAAAAGAAATAGTGAACAGCAAAACCTGAGAAAAGTTTGCAAAAAAAAGAAATCACAAATGTCAAAGTAGAATTTAATGTAATGATTTGCATTAATTGAGTTCCACCAGTTATTTTTTCTCTTATCAGAATTTTCAGGACTTTTTATTCCATACAAACTAAATCTACATCATCTTTAACAAACTAACAATCAGAGTTAACTGAATATAGTTTATTGAGGTAGCAGATTAGCTCTGACACAGATGTAAGGACACCAGAACTAGCTCTCTGAAGTCATGTCTTTGGTCTTGACTCTTTTCTGGTGCTAGGTAGCTGTGCTCAGCTTTCCTACTGCATCCAGTGCCTGAGCAAGGAGGGTGCCAGGAGCCTAGGGGATGGAAATGCAGAGTTGACACACCTGAAGAGCTTTGTGTGGAAGCAGCCGGGGTTTCCCTCATTACTAGAGCTCATAAAGTCTACTCATAAACTGAAGTGGCTCTGAGCAAAGCCATTTGGGTGACTACATCAATGTAATGTATCCCTGCTGTGTATCTGTATAACCTTAACACATCCCCTGACTACCTCATGCAACATAAAGTTGGCTGTAGCATGTAACTAAACCAAAACAATGTGATTTAGCAAGCAAGCAAATTAATCTTACTTTTGCCTCTTGTCTAAGAGCCAGTAAGATTTCAAAATGTATTACTACAGGTGATAGACATACTCCTTTTGAATCAATTAGGAAAGGGGCAATATTAAGAATGGAGTTACTAGTATACTAGTGTCTAATTAGAAGCACTATGAGATCAACATTTAGGCTAGAACTACCAAGAGAAACAAAATGTAGGCTGAATATCTTATAAACTTTCTTAGCTTAATGCATATCAGTGCTGATGCTAAACTGAAAAAGAAAGTGTATCAAAAAGAAAGATGTTTCAAAAGGGAAGTATAGGATGTAATAGCTGTTGTGTCTTATGCATTGCTAGCAATAATGTGAAGCACAAAATAGAAAATTCCAAGCACTAATAACTGGGTCATGGCCTTTTTTGTTGCAAACATTCAATTTTACTATCTAGCATCTGTTTCTGAAATTATGTGAAGTATTTATTTAAAATGTTTTACCATGATAGTTTGACTAGAGAACATCTTGTTTTCATGAATATGTAGAGTGGTATGTCAACAAACAAAGGTCCGTATATGACATTCAAAGAATAAAACCCAACCACAAGAGATTCTACATTTTGAATTGATTTTTTTGTTGTTGTTGATATAAAAATCCTCTTGGCCAGCTTTCTGGTTATGGTTATATTCCTGCAAACCTGGAGTATCTCCAAAGAGAGCTTAATGTATCCCTTCCATTCATGGGAGCACAGAGCGAGCTATAGATGCAAAGTGAAAATGTGCAGGAGATAGAAAATGTGTTTATCGCTAATATGCAGCAACCATCAAGAGGAAAAAGTTCACATGGAAAACTTAAACCAGTAGCATTGTAGCAAGCAAATGTTGTACTATCAAATGTACAATAGCTGCAGAAACCAGGATCACAGTTGAATTTTACAGCCGTGATGTCAGAACCATCATAGCCTCTTGCAATATCATATTCAGAACATCTCATAATAACTTCAATATGAGAAGGGATGCTAGCCTTCAAATCCCAGAATTTAGATTTATCTTTTTATTACCTGAAAGTGCATTCATTTTGTATTCTAAAATGTTGAATGGTATTGTTCTGAACTTCATTCAAGTTGTTATATTCCTCTCCAAGTTGGTGGTGAATTGGTGTTGGCTCCTTCAGGTATTTGGGAGAGAGCAGGCATATATCATCATCCAGCAATATATTGTCCTCAGCTGGGCCAACTGCCTCATATCCTCTGAGGGAGAGGAATTTGTGCCGTATCTGGGTTACAGTCAAATACCTGAGTACCATTTCAAGAACTCAAGAAGGCCTGGGATTTCTGGAGGACTCTTTTTGTCCATATGGCTGATAGGAAGGTATTCCTTATGTTGAGCTGTTTTGAGATTTATGGTCCATGATAAGGAAGGTCCCTTTAAGCACCTGCTGTTTTGTAGATGCTAATCCCTCAAAATGACTTGCTGTGTTTCACTTCTCTGGCTGGTTCACTGCTACCCTCATATTCTGTTGTATCTCAACTTGATTAACTAATTTGTGTGAGTGAAAGGGACAAAATTTAACCTTGAAAGTGAGAAAACATTGAGGCTTTGCTTTGGCCAGACAGCAGCATGCTGAACATTACGTTAGTCATATATTTGTGTTGATGTTACAGGTTCTCTTCTTTTCCCTTCTTTCCATCTCTTCCTTTTGATTTTTCTTTCTTATTTTGATTCATTCCACTGAGCCCAAAGCAAAGATCAGTAAGTAATGGCCTTGTTCAAAGTATGGAAGCCGGCTCCAAAACCAACCAGATCCAACCTTGTTTCAGTTTTAAAACCTTGCTTGAGGAAGCCAGAATCCCTTTACTTAAACAACTTAATTTTCAAGCAGTATGAATCATGCAGGAACTGCACAAGCTCTGGCTAGAATATATTGTACATATGTTTGCTCTTTAGGCAGTAAGAAGAGAATACAGAACTGGAGGTCATTTGAGTTACAACTACTTTGGGGAATACTTTTTTTTTTTTTAAACATTCCTTCTAACAAATGCAGTTTAAATGGGTTTGTTTATATGGCATGGAATTGGAAAGGCCCAAACTAACCAGGCTTTACACAATGTGACCTTCTTCCAAATTAATCTAAAATATTTTAATCCCTCTGGAGTTTCTTTATCCTCTGCATCTGTGCTATAGTGGAGACACATTTTTAACATTTCTTTGAGGAAAATTACCTTTCTTTCCCTCCAACTGTACTCAGCAAGGTCAATAGAGCACTGTTATATGCTATTTAAACATCTGAGATTCATCATATATCTGCACAACAGAAGGAATCATCATAAAAGGTCTAATGAATCCCGACTGCTAGCCAAGCAAGGGAGTCCCATTACGGATACTGGGTAGAAATGAAGAATACATACAAAATGCAGTTTTTACACTATAGCTTTATATAATTAAGAATTAAAATTCCCCTTAAGAAAGGAGCAGAGAGTGTTTGTGACCCCAGAACACTTTTGGCAAATTGAACCATGAGCCAAATTCTGAAGCATTGCATGGTCAAGATGGTCGCTGGGTCTGCCTGAGAGTAAGGGGCTTGCTTGCCTTGTAGGGACCAGGCAGGGCCTGAGCAGGAGCCTGGAGGGACTTCTTTCTTCAGGGGAAGATGCTCTGGATCATGGTCAAGCTCCAGAGCTGGCTATTTCAGCTTCTGGCTGTGTACCTATACTTAGTTTTAAGGCGTTTTTGTTTTCTAGTTCAGTAGCAAGTTTATGGGACTGAACTAATTTTACTACCCAGGAACTGAAATACTGATGGAGGCCTAGGTGCTGCCTTTTTTTTTTTTTTTCTGTTTTTTCTGTTTCAGTATTTATAAAATTATTTTCCATGCAGTGGAACAGAAAACAGTCCAGAAAACAGTGCTCGTCCTTCAGCTGCCTGTAGTTCCGGTTAGTCTGAAATGGCCACAAGGAGCAGAGTCAATTTTGATCTTTTGGAGGTTTTATCAGAAAAACTGTTATAGGGAGCATTTGTATCTGAAAAACTCTTCTATAACTGTTATATAGTTATAGATGACACTAGGGCTGGTTTAATAGCAGAGTTTATTCTAGACTCATTCTTTGAATACTGCCAGGTCATGAAGTTCAGATAGCTTTAACAATGAAGTTCAGATAGCTTTAACAATGAAGTTCAGATAGCTTTAACAATGAAGTTCAGATAGCTTTAACATCTAAAGGGAAAATGATGTTCTGAAGGCCTCTGTTCTGTGAAAGCACAGGGTTTTACCACAGCTATTCTGTTCTAGTCACTGAAGTCCTGCAGGAATGGCAAAGAAAGTAGCTTCTCTGCCAACCTACTTGAGGCAGGTGGTGGTTTTGTCCTTAATCCCAGCGTGCTTCATTTTTCCCAACTATAATGTGCAGGTAACAGTGCTGGTCTGCTGCATGAGGGGCTGCAAGGCATGGCTTGTGGGCTGGCATGCTGGGATAATGATGGTCTGAATTAAATCATCTACTAGGTGCAACCAACCCAGGCTGTCCCTGGTTTTGAATGAAGAACCATACCTACCCCAAACACACTTACCCTGTCTTTTCATGTAGTCAGAGGTATTTTGTGACCATTGCAAGCCATATAGTAATGGAATAAATTCCAAGTGCAGCGGGAGACCACATTGGAGGAAAAACTCATTAAGTGCCAAGAGCATTTCTTTTACTTTTCTTACTGGGACTGGAAAATATTCCCTAAATAATACATCTGGATGTAGAGGAGTAGAGGGGGGGAAAAGATGAAAAACAATCCTTTAAATTCAGTAGGAGCCTACTTTAATGGCTTGTTTAATCTGCCAGCTGGCACAGCACTGACTTCTTGCTACACATACTTTAAGGAGACCTATGTAGTTCTTGGAACTAAGTTCACATTAAGTTGTAGAAACTTAAATATTAATACATTGCCAGGACGACTTTTTGGTACTTAATAGAAATCAAGAAACTGCTTAGTCATCACCAAAGATATTTTTGTCTCCATTTTAACATAAATCCCAAAATAATACGGACTTCAAGCAGCAGCAAAGATAGTAAACATTCAGATCTGTTCCTGATATGTGCCCTCTCTAAAGTATGTGCACATCCTTCAGACTTTGCAAGCATGCGTATTTGCTACACGACAGAGTTTTTCTAATGTCGTTTGTGACACCATTTTGTTTGAAAGAAGTATGTTTTGAGTTTGTGTCTTCTCCAATGCTCCTTGGCCAACAGAAGAACTAGTGCCATCTTTATGTGGGTTTTTACTTGGAGTGTCTTGCAAGTCGTAGCACTTAAGTGCTCTAGGGTATATTGCACATGTATTTTATATGACTGTAAGTGTTCATGCTTTTGTTTTTTAACTGGCTTTGTGTGAAGGTATATGGATGCAGCAGAGTGCAAACTTGAAGTGCAGTGTCAGCTGTATAGCTAACATTTTATGCTTTCTGTTCCGAAAAAGTTAGGCTACATCAAGAAGCATGTCTTCTGTTTTCAATTACTTTCAGCACTGGAAAAGCAAAGGAGAAAAGATTTAACTGCAGACCAACCTGTCTTTTATATTTAGGGAATCTTTTAATAATATCTGAGGTGATGCTTGTCAGTATTTACAAGATGTAAAGATTTTATTTGCTCCAGATAAGCACTGAAAAACCTGACTGGTTACTCATGTTTATTTATGGATTTCAGATCTGGCTTTTTCTTTTTTCCTTTGTTCACCTTAAGGGTGAAAGATATTTTCAGGATTTTTATCTGGGATATGGATTGCCAAAATCTTCCAAGGTTGCAAGCATCATTATGTGGGCTTTTAGTTTGATCCTTCTCTGTACATCTTTTCTGGAGTTTTGCTGGGTTTTTTTTTGTTTTGTTTTGTGTGTGTGTGTTGGTTTTTTGTTGGTGTTGTTTTTGTGTTGTTTTGTTTGGGTTTTTTGTGTTTTTGTTTGTTTGTTTGTTCAGTCCAGTTTTCCTATTCTTGCCTCTCATCCTCTTCCTTTCTGACACTTTTTTCCACGTATTTAATAGGGTATCCTTGCAGAAGTTGGCTCTACAGGAGTTGATTATAACCGGAGAGACATCAGATACAGTGAATTATGAAGCATCCACCATCAGAAGGCCTCAGTGCACATATGCAAGTCATAAGTGCAATTATTTCTGCTTTCTTCATTTTGAAGGAGGCATAAGATTTGAAGGCGGAGTTCAACATTTGTTTTTCAGCTAGCTCACAACCTAAATATGAAGAGACTGAGTCTGAAAAACAGTTTGTTTAATAAACATAGGCTGTTTTCCTATTTGTAGATCATTTACAAACAGATTGGAAGTTGTCCTCCCTTCTCTTTCCTTCCACCTTTGTATTTCTCATTTTGGCCAACACTTTGTACGTGTACAAGCCTGCTCTGTGGGTTGACTGTGAAAAATGTGGTTCATGTGCCTTTGGTGCCCAGAACTTAGATTGTGACCAGCCATATGTGCTCTGTGTCTCATTCTGAACTGGATGGACCTAACGTGGCAAAAAGGAAGGCTGGAAGAGACCACATAGGCGTTTTTGATCCTTATGGAAGAATCATTAGAGAAAGGAATCAGATACTGCATGGTATAGAGATACATTTTTATTTATTTTTTCCTCCCCATTTATTTCTTGAAGAAAAATCAAACATTTTCTTTTTTGGACCACACAGACATTGTCTGGGGCACTGTTCCTAAAAACATGAAACAGCTGTAAAATATATTGGCTTGATACAGTGCTCAAATGTAACTTTCCTTTGTCACGTGAGTAAAAAGTAAATATGTCTGTGTGCTCTCAGTATTAAGTGCACAGGATGCTGTCAGGACTCACCTGTCTTGTTTAATTCACTCTGAGCCAGGCTCTGCTGAAAGTTTTTGCAGCACTGGTCCTTTGCAGGGCAAAGCAATGCATGGTCACATGCATTATTGATGTACCAATGTATCACTGTTGTGGTATTCGCTGGCAATAAGTGTTTGTGCCTGAATGTCTAGATAGTAGTAAAGTTATTGTCAAGATTATTTAACAGCTACTCTGTGTGAGTCTCATAAGGGGAGCTGACAATATAATCTTGCTGTGTCATGTTTTATGCTGGCTCCTGCACAGTGTGTCGCCTTGCCTCTTGGTTTTTTTGTTGTAACAAAGCCTCAGTGCTGTTGGGTTGTCTGGTTTGGCGATACTGTTATGTTAGTGTTTCCTTCCTTTCAGCTAAACTCAGCATAAAGTGGGGTCTATGATGTAAACCTCAAATATGGCAAATTGTTTGAGGGGCATCTATTTTGCAGTACCCCATTTGAGTTGTCCCATCAAAAGGTTTTGCAGTTTTGCTGCCCTGCTTTACCTCTTTATAGCTGTCACTGACCTCATGCTTCAATTTTCAATGAAAATGACATAGAATTGCTGCTTATTAGAGAGAAATTCCTACCTGGCAGGAAACAATCTGGGTTTCATTTGTAAAGACAACTTTGAAAGTGTGAGCTGGAAAAGCCCAAAAGAAATTTCTGCAGCTGGATTCATTCCTGGTGGAGTTCCGCAGATTTCCATGATGCTCTGAGATTAAGTAACGACTTTCAAGTGCAGTGTATCTATCGTGGTGAAATGCATGTCTCTTGTGCAAAGTAAGTGTACAGATACTGGGAGGAAAGATGAGTTAATTAAAGCTTAAGAGCAACAGGCAAGACCTTGAAAATTTGTAATTTGTTTCTTCTGAGGAATTGATTTGATTCAAAATACTTAGTGTCTCTTAGGGCACAACTAGTAAAATCAGCAAACCAAAGAACTTTAGAGGTGTGCTTTTGTAGTAATTTTTTTTTAGCTCATTCTTTAAAAATGCAAGGATGATGACTAAAACTTGATATTGTTGCTTGTTGCTGGTTCAACAGAGCAAGCAACAGAGACCCCTCAACTCTTAATAGAATTTATGATGCTGAGCTCTAGGCATAGCTGGATTCTAGGGCTGTATGTTTTAATGGGTAAAGAAAAAGGGTTGAAAGTACAAAAACAAAGCCACAGTAAGCTGGCTGCATTGTATCTTCATATTATTTTCTATTACTTTTTATGACTGACTATGTATCATAATATATTATGATTTTGTGTTTTGAAATGCATTCCAGAAAACATGTGGAGTTTGAAGTCTGGCTGAGTGAATGTTGCTGTTGGAACCTTACCTTAGACTTGCTCAAACATTTTATTATTTTTAACAGCATTACCTGAGCTTTTTAATTCAAGACTTGGGAGATGCAGAGTGTGAATAGAGTACTAAAACAGTCAGACAGCCTACATGGATACAAATAAGTTCAGACAACATATTTTTGAAATATTGCATGTGAGCAGGAGGGTCAACAAGGGTGGTGCAAGGGTAGGACAAGAGAGGAAAGCCAAATAATGGGGATGGAAGCAGAGCAGCAGAAGTCAGGAAGGCAGAGAGGCAAATACTTCTCATCTCTGATAAGCTCCTTGCCTGGAGGAGGAAACCCCTCTCTCTAGTGAAGAGGCAAGTATGGAGTGATACACTGCTAGTGCTGACTTCCTTGCCAGTTCTTGTGAAGATGAAATGCTCCCGCACTTGGCCAGAGCAACATTTTTCCTGTCTGACACCTGCCCTGCTTGTAGCCCAGACACTGCCTATTGCCACAGCTGTGACTGTTGCACCCAGAGCAAACCTCTACTTGTCATGGACACCAGACTGCCCTGTCTTGTTTCGCTCTTGCCTGCATTGTTGGGTGACTTAACTCCACTAGGCAGGAGCCTCCAGCTTGCTTTCTGCTCCTGTGGCTTGTCCTGCTTTGAGCCACTACGGTGGTGTCTCCCCACATGGGCTCCTTGTGGCTTTGCACATTGAGAAGGGACTAACGATATCACGATGATTAGTACATGGTCATCGGCTCTTGCGGACATTTCTGTCCCCAGCTACACCTTCACTGCACCTAGTTCCATTTTGGGGTCAGGCTCTGGTGTCTGGCCTCTTCCCAGGCAGATGCTGTCCCAGCTGAGTTGTGTCACTCTATGTCTGTCCTGGTGCACACTCCACTGGGCACACTTGCAGCTACACCATGTCCCCTCAGGGAGGAAGGTCGCTGTCAAGATCAGGGCATGCTGTCTATCTGTGACATCCATCTGCCAGCTGACATAATGTGATGCTCCCTCTCCAGAAGATATGAAGTCAAATCTGAGAGCATTGACAAGAATAAGTACTTTTTCCTTCTCCCAGTGCCTTTAAAGGTGCAAATTGCATGGATACAATATGACTGTTTTATGTAGGTCAGAAACTGACAACTGGCTTTTCCATAGTTGTGGTTCCACCTTCTGCCTGTGTGGTATCATTTCCCATGCTCTGATTTTTAAATTTTTTTTTTAAATTTTTATTTTCTAATAGAAATCCATGGGAAAATTTGCACTGCCATTTTATAGGGCAAGGGGAAACACACTCTCCTTTTTAATATGGATTGGTCATCTGAGCTGGACCTAACATGTTTCTTAGTGATTTTTGTCTGTTCTTATTAAGAAATAGATAGTTCCTGACTGGAAGACATTGGTATGGGCACTGGTTTTCTGCCTTTAAGAGATTTTAGTGAGAGAGGAGGCTGGCCAAAAGCTAGGGCAATGCCACAAGTCTCCACAATCAGGCTGCAGATTTATGCCAAGGTATACAGGGGGGCTAAATGCATGGTCATTCTTGTGATTAGATTAACATGATGAATCTGAAGGTCTTCGCTGGTAGAAGCAGATAAAAGACAAGGGTAACTAGCCAGTGATATCCTATGAGCCTGCTTCCCAGTGTCTGAATGCAGAGGAATGGTGAAAGCAAGTCAGAGCTCATTTTGGGACTAAGCACTTTTCCAAAACTTCTCGTGGGCTGCAAAATCCTTTTGATTTCTATTTGTTTTGTTCCTCGAGATGGGAGCCTTATTGTCATTACCTGGAATATCTTCATTGAGGATTAAACAGTAGTAAAGAGCAATGCAGTTTTCAGGTGTCCTTTGTATCTGCAGCAAAGGTGAAGTATTTCCTCAGTGATAAAGATATGAATGAAAATAATTTATTTCCCACAAGCAAGCATTGCAAGAGTGAAAAAAATTCTGCCTTTAGGTAAACGTGCACTAAGGTACGGGAGGACAAAGCAGCCTATATTGGCATAATCTGAGATCATAACAGCTTCTGACATGCAGGGTAAGCAAACTGATCTTTTATAGTATGTATTAGATGAATTTGGCCTGTGAGGGTGGAATCCAGTCCTGATTGAAGTCTCTGGGAAGTTTGCCAGGGATTCCAACAGGACCAGGATTTCAACTCTAGTCTATATATGAATAATATCTCAGTATCTTCTGATCTTTGGGGACAACATATTTGAAATACTTCAGAGGACACTTGAAGGGGAGAGTCAAGGGTCAATCCTTCTAACATGAGAACCAGTGGCTGTGCCAGCAGCTTCCAGCTATGTTTTGTTTCTTCCTTTGTTCGCTAATGGGAAATGATAGACAAATGTCACTGAGATCAGGGGTGGGACCAGTATATGCAAATCCAAATGTCAAGAGAAAGCTCTGCTTGCCCCTTATGTCAATGTGCAGTGGGAGAAAGATGAGGAAGGAAGTGGGAGGAGTGGAAATGGCATAGCTGTGCTCAGCCTGCCCAGGGGAATAAAGACAGATGGGGACTTTCCATTGCAACTGACTGTCTTTGAGGCAGTAGGTCCTACTGGTGTATGCTTAGAAGTGTATTGCAGTGTTAGATATTTGCTAGCACCTCTAGGGTAGTACTGCTCTATAGTGCTTCTTCTCCAGTGCTGAATTAGATCATGGATATGAGAGGTGGACCTGAACAGGTATCTAAAGGCATGGATCTTTTAGTTGAGACCTAAGGAGTGAACTCTGTTGTGCTATAAAAAGCTCCATGACAACACTTTAGTGGGGTTCACCCTGCAGCAGCAGGAGCTGACAAAGGGCCTGGCACCTGCAAGAACATGTGTGGCACTTACTATGGTAACTTATACTGTAGGCAGTGTGGGTGAAAACTGTTCAAAACCTATCTGAATCAAGGGCTTGGACCATGGTGTGGTCCAGTGGGTCATCAGTAGTCTGCAGAGCACCAGCTGAGAATCTCTGTTCTACATAATCATTACGTAGTTTTGCTCAGGATGCCACAGAGATATTAACTATTATGTTAATCAGATTTTAAAATGCCCCACCAATGTACATAAACTTCTTTTACTCCTGTGAAAGATGAAATGGAAACTGTACCTTATATGCCTCAAGGAGATATTTTTTTTACTTGTTGAAATTCTAGGTAATTAATTCTCTGTCTCCTCCTCGTAGAATCAGTGGTTTGGACATACATGTAGACAGAAGTGAAATGTCCTGAGAACAGAAATTCGGACTTTGAGATACCTCCAGAGTTTGATTTTTTTCTGATGCTGTGTGAACCGTACTTGGTTGGTTTGCTATTGATGAATTTTCCTTGAAAGTTGTAAGAATCATGGTCAGGTGAAACAAGGCACAGGCTAGACTGGAATAAAACTGTGTTCACATGATGTAATACATCAGTTTTGCCTTGGGTCCCAAATGAGCTATTCTATTTGGAAAGGAATAAAGGTGCTTGATATGAGAGCGTGTGTGTGTGCATACGTATAAGAGTTCATTACCTGTAGTCAACATGA
This sequence comes from Megaceryle maxima, assembly GCA_024605025.1. Classification (NCBI taxonomy): domain Eukaryota; kingdom Metazoa; phylum Chordata; class Aves; order Coraciiformes; family Cerylidae; genus Megaceryle; species Megaceryle maxima. Next base: position 48,838 of record JANHGN010023020.1, on the reverse strand, counting down.
GTTACTTGGTCAAGTTTATAATAATAATTGCAGATGTGGTTTTACATGAAAGGAATGTTAAAAATAAATTTATGGAGGAAAGAAGAACCTCTTCAAATGTAATCTTTACTATTGGTAATATATGATTGCCAGTGATATCCAACATCTTGGATTAAAGAGTATGCATGAGTTGTGACAAAGGGCAAATCAATCCACTGAACTCCACCTCTTGATTTCAATGAATCTGCACCTGTTTTTGAAAGATCTGAGTGACACTGAATGCTTTTAATGCAGAATTAAAAGGGGAGCAGGGAAAATAATTTCCAAATGTTTTCTGACAGATTTTCTTAGAAAACAGATTTATTTGTTTTGACTGAAGATAGATTAAGGAACGGTAATTTTCCCAGATATTGCAGTGGAATGTTTATCCTACCTGCCTTTTATGGATGCCAGATTAAACAGGTCCTACTTTGTGTTGCTTGAGTGTTGCTTGCTGAGTTGCTCTCAGCTGCAAAAGAGGCAATGAAGACGTTCTGTTTTCACTTCTGAGGTGGAGAAGGTAGAAAGAAGCTGAAGAAAAACATTCTTCATACTTGTCACTGACCAGTCCTTCACTTGAACGATCCACATCTCCATGCTGGGGCTTTGGGCCAACTGAAGTGGGGACAGGTGGGAGTATGAGATATTTGGATTAATGAGGTACAACTCACAAAGCTGCTTGCAGTCTCAGTTTACATCAAGTTTTAATAAGACATTTGATCCTTTTTGTGTGAGTGTTGGGGGGGAAAAAAAAGAAAAAAAAAAAAAAAAGGCAGTGACAGAACAACTAGGTCCTGTGTTACCACCTGATCCTGCAGTGAGGACAGTTCAGAGGTCCAGCTGCATGCACGGAGAAAACCTTTGTGTAGAATCTTGAACTTGGAAGCCTTCCCTTTACTATCCCTCTATAGGAAAGGTTCAGAAAGAATTACCCTATTTGTTCAGCTCTTCTCTGCAGCAGACATTTCTATTTGTAGGATATGGCATTTTTAGTACTGCCGTTGCAGTTACATTTAGTGTCTGGGACTAAACCTGAGGTCTGGTTGTGCTTTAACCTTCTTCAAATGCATAGTGAGAAGAATTTACAGTTGATGGTGATGACATAAGGACTAAGAGGCACAAAATTGACTAAGATTCAGTCCCTAAGGTCACAAAGTTAATCAGAGATAGAACCAAGCAGGAGTATCCCCAGTTGCTGGGTTTACCTTGAATGCTAGGTGCTGGGCCATGATAACTCATTGGCTGCCTGGTACTGCACTATGTTACTTTAATTCTGGAAATCCTGGAAGCCACTTCTCTTTGCACTGTTCCTGCCTCCTGCTGCTCAGGATGAGGGAGGGAAAAGAGGGGCTAGGAGCTGGTCATGTTTTATTTCATGAAGAAACCTGGTATTGTCCTTTTTTACTAGTCTAGCCTTTTTTTTTTTTTTTTTTTTTTTTTTTTTTTTTTTTTTTGGGTTGCTTGTTTGGGTTTTTTTTGTGCTTCCAGTGAGTCCTAAAATTTCTACCAGCTCCCACAGAAGTGGGATCCTACAACAGTGCAGGATAGGGCTGTGCTGGTAACCCCACTTCAGTCACCAGTGTGGGAGGCTTGTTGGGCTGAGGAAGGAAGGGGAGGTAGTTGATGCACTGTGCATGCAGATGTTTTTGGTTAGATAGGAAAGGAAATTTAGAAGAATCTCTCTTGTTACAAAGAAACCAAAGACCCCCATTTCTTTGCTCCCCTTCAGGTGAATGAAGCTATGTTCTTCCCTCATTCTTTTTAAAGAGTAGGCCAAACTGCTGAGCCGGGGGTCTGGCAAGAGCTCTGATCCATTCTCTCTTGCATGGGCCATCATCACTGATTGCAATCTACCAAGCAGCTGTCTTTGTGTGAATCTTTCCCTGGGCATTCACAACATGAGATCAGTGAGCAATCCCATGTTAACAAAACTGGCATGATTTACAGGCTTTTTGGGCCTGAAGGTCACCAAGAGGAAACCTGCAATTGTTTCATTGTACTGGGAGGGAAGCAAGATGGCATGTGCTTGCACAATGCTGTCACCAGCTGTGGCCAACGCAGAGCCCTGTGCAATACCCAGCCATGCTATATTAGGGAATATGCTCTAGCTTGAAATTTCTTGGCTCAACTAGGTTGAAGCTGGTGCAGAGACTCAGCATAAACATCACGGACTGGGAGCTCATTCAGTGTAACAGAAAGGTGACTGGCAGGTCTTGAAAGACAGATATTTCTCATTGCTAAAGACATGAGTAGCAGTTTGCATTTTCACTTGCTTGTTACCAGTCTAGCTCATCTGTTTCTAAGGCCCCCTGAATGCTGAGTTGTCTCTAAAATCAGTACTGAGAATATGGTGAGGACAGTATTAAATCTGAGGCAGAGCAGGACATTATCTTGCTCTCCATACTGGAATTATAGAAGTATGTGGTGGTGTGTATTTTTCTACCTAGCCAGTTTGTTTGCTTTCAAGGAGCGTATTTCTATTAATTGCTATTAAAATATTTTGTTATATATTTACAATTACTGTGCCTTCCTCTCATTTTCCACCTTGGTGAAAGTTGAAAGAAGACAGAATTTTAAATTCTCTCATGGGATGAAACATAAAGTTGGAGTAGGATTTGCCTGCGTGCGTTTTGTACTAGGAGGGATTAAGTGTAGCTGTCCTTGAGGGAAGCACTTTTTAGCATGACAATGAAAAACTCAACAAATTTTATCAATAAACCATAGTCAACTGAAGATCAAAGGCATTATGTGAAGGGAGAGGGAGAGTGGTGCTCCTTTTGAAATTGAGTGGTTTTGTGGGGAGATGGTATTTGCAGGGCATATACTTTGCTATGATTCTGATTCAAGTAATGTGGCAATGCTGGTAAATGTTGTAGGTGAATGTTGCTTACCTGTCTTATCTTAGTCTTTCTTTGCATGTCTTCAGAGACAACAGGGTTCATCAGACATCCCATAATATGAAGGTACAGTCTCAAAAGTCAAAAGAGATGGGGACTTTTGGAAGGTCCCTTGTATGTGAGGCTGTGGAAGATCTGAGGTCCTGAGCAAGAATTACCTTCAGTAGTTTCTAAGAGGCAGTCAAATAAAAAGCAAGGTCAAAGTTCCTTGTAATATTCTTCCATAGGTCTCTCTTCTGACCCTCCTGGTGGAAAGCTCCCAAGAGTTCACTTCAGATTCTTTCAATATTATTTCAGTTGTGTTAAGTTTGAAAAGATGCTGAGGATCTCGTTTTGAGGTGTTTTGCAAAGTAGCATATTTTCAATAATTTGCATATGTGTGTGCATATCAGGGAAATGGAATTGGTCAAATAGTTTCAGTTTGCTAAATATATATAATATATATTTCTGCTGCGTTAAAATTTATTGTGGGCTTCTGGGTGAATTAAGTGAAAAATATACTTGGAAGTAATTTGGAGAAAAAAAAAGATATTAAAAATTTTCCATCATAATTTGAAAACCAAAATTTCTATATTTAAAATAAAACCAAAGAACCTTTTACATTTTTCTTTTTTTTTTTTTTTACGTTGAATGAAACATTTTTTTTTTATCTGAAACACTTTTCTTACAGACAGTTTTCCTCTTTTCAGAAAAATAAAACTTTTTTGGTCTGACAGCATATTATTTAAAAGGTGTAACAGAAAAAAAAAGAAAGGATGCAGTCAAAGAGTAAAAAAGTAATTTCTTTGTACACCTGGAAAGGTCACACAGACACATTTTCACATTTGGCTCTGAAGGCACGCTCTGGAGTGGAGCTGGGTGGAGTGATATGTTTTGGCCCAAGATGTTTTCATTGATGAACAATTTTAATTTAAAAGAAAGGAGCATCAAAATGTGCATGCTCTCAAAAAAATGGTTTGTACTAATTACTTTAAATAACTGGTACTTTCATCGATGAGCAAAGCAATTTTTTAATGAGAAACTCTGATTTTATGCTTTCTTTGTGTCTAAGTAGGAAATATGCTTACAGAGATTGATGAAATAGTTGTCTAGTTGTTTTCAGAGGCTGAAAGAGAACAAATTATTTGGGGGAAGATAGTAAACAATACTGAGCAATTGTCTTCTTCAAGTGGACCTTGTAGATGATGACTCATTTTCTTGCACTGATATGATTTTGCTAGCTAAAGGTCATATTCTTGACCTGACCTCCATTTCCCAAGTGCCTTCCTCATTTTTGAAAAGGGATTTGGCTTGAAAGTCTTCTGAATGCCACAAAGTGCCTGGACCTCGGTCCCTTGGGTGGAGACAATGTACTCTAATAAACTCTAGACATACTCCCAAGACACCCATCCATCTGATCTTCATTGAACAACAGAAAAGCACCCTATAGATGGAGAAAGGTCGTTGCATGAGGGAACTTCTCCCTACTGCTTTGCAAACCCCTCTATGCTTCTGGGAAGGAAAGAGTGGCAGAAGAAAAAAAAATAGTTCTGGGCTGTTATTATTATCTTCCTCACTTTCCCTCATGAGGAAGAGATGTTGTGGTTTTGGAGGGAGGTGGTACTGAGGACCAGTAGGAAGAGAAGCTGGGTGGTTGGGACATTTGTAGAGGGTATGGAGAAATGTGGTGCATGTATTCTGGCACTAGAGGGATGGAAGGAAACTGCATTAGTCAGAAGAGGTGGAGAGAGGGATGTACCTGGATGGTAAGAAGTGATGAAGATGCAGATAGATCAGATGTCAAAGCATGTCTGTTCTGGGAGCAGGGGCGGGGTAGAGTGGGAAAGATACTTTGGGATTGTCAGCTTTAGCACAGAAGGTGTCAGCTTAACACTCAGCTCTTTATATTTTAAATACCTGATGGTGACTGTACTCCACAGACTAAATGCTGCTGCCCGGTGCAGATCTTAGTTCCTGCAGACAAGTCATCTGCCCTCTATGCACAGAAATCCAGCACGCTGCTTCAAACTTGCTCCCTGTAGCATCATTACTATTCCTCCTTTGATCCTAGTCTCTCTGCTGGGGGGAACCACATCAGTCCTGCAACTCACTGGCCCTCTAGCAAAGGAGGTGAGCCAGGATTTAGCTGCACATGTAGGCTGAGATGAAAACACTTCTTGGGAGAAAATGGCAGATTTGCTGTTCTGTATCCTTCGAGGAGTACATGGTGGTAAGAGTAGAGAGACAGAAGATTTGAAAAAATGTCTTGTTACATCTTGCTTTTTATATATATAATCTAATTGTGCATACATCCGCGCCCCCCCCAAAACCCCC
>JANHGN010023020.1:0-43510 GCA_024605025.1 Megaceryle maxima | reverse complement strand
AAACCCCAAAAAACCCCAACCAACAAACCCAAAAGAAAACACCCCAAAAAGCAAGCAGCAGCAATTCTAAGGTCACGATTAGATTTGCAAAATTAACGTTCCCTTTGAACCTTCTCACAACAAGCCCAGCCAGCCAAACATGAAGAAAGTCACAACAAAATTTTAAATCTTACAATCGAGGAAAAAATCAGAAAGAAAAACACCCCCAGGAAAAGTAAGCTAGTAAAATAACCTTCACAAAACCTCTGCTCTCAGCAATGTTTTAACCCCCAAAATAGGGACAGAAAAAGCATCGGACTCCCTTAAGTCATGAGAGGCTTTCCTACTGCCAGTGATTTAATGGGGAGAGCCCTTCAAATCATTTACAAATGCACCTTGGCTTTGTTTCCCTTAAACTGCAAGCAGTTTGTAAACTACCTTTGAAAATTTTAGTCAGCATCTGCACACTGGCTTTCTCCATGGCGTAAATGGCTGGTTTTGTACTAACGGGCTGGAAAAAGTTGTGGGTGTTTGTTTTTTTTTTTTTTTTTTTTTGGGGGGGGCGGGTGGTGGTGGTGGTGTTGGAAATCCTCTGAGTGCAGCTCCTAGGCTAGGATTGCAGAGGAAGCTGAGGCCTCCAGCCCTGCACAGGAAGCAATCTTAGAGCAGGCCTTAAATGCCAGATTCCAGGCAGAGTTTAACTAACCACTGACAGCTCTGTAAACAAAGCAGGGACAAAAAGAGAACAGCTTTCCCTTTTCTGGTAGTCATTTTTGGTTTGGGGGCTGCAGGGGAATTCTGTAATACTCGGCTTGATGGGATATAAACCAAGGCTGGAAAGGCTTTGTATATGAAGAGCTGTAAAGGGGAAAATATTTCATGGACTAAATCATAAAGAAGAAGGTAGGGCACGAGGAAAATGCAAGGATTAAACTGGAAAAAAAAATAATACTGCTACTTTTGGTTCTTTGAGCAGGATTTATAGATAGTTTGGCTCCTCCTGGGTGGTATTTAAAAACTGCAGTTTATTTTCCTTCTCTTATTTTCTCTTTTCCTTTTCTCTTCTTTTATCTTTTCCTTTTTTTCTTTTTTCCCTTTCTTTTTTTTTTCTTTTCTCCCTTTATCTTCTTTTCCCTTTCTTCTTTTTTTTTTTTTTTTTTTTTAAGGGGGGATGGTGGGAACGGACAGATGAGGACTAACATTTGCAAAACTTTTCATTATCTGTGCAACTACAGTAAATAAGAAATATATTGTGCAGCGTTTTTACTGCTTCCAGTAAAAACTGGAAGCTTAAAGTTAAAATTCTTCTGAATTGTTGCTTTTGTTTGTCGGAAAGACCTGTGACGTTACAAGTAGCTAGTCTGCAGCTAGCAGATGTATACCGTCCTTATTTAAAGCATGTTGATTTAATTTTAACTAGGAAACTAAAAGCAGGCATGGGCTATGTTTATCCTACAAGGCATTTTATTAATCTTGTTTATCTCAACAATACTGAGGAAGTTAAATTTTTTGATGGAAAAACAAAATAGTTACAGTGAAATTAAGAAAGCAAAACAAAACTAAACAGCAACAATTGGTTAAATGTATCTGTTGTGTTTTCTCATCTAAGTGATGATCTCCCTTTTAGATTTGGATCTTTCCAGAGCGCTGAACGCTTGAACACCCACCATGGATGACTTTGAACGCCGCAGAGAACTCAGGAGGCAAAAGCGTGAGGAAATGCGCCTTGAAGCAGAGAGGTAAGGTATTACATATGGGAAATGCTGCTGGTGGCTTGCCTTTGATTAGCAGTGGCTTTGAGGATTTCTGTCTTACATTCCCAAGTATGTTATAGCTAACTGAAGAGTCCTTGCTAATGACATGTGCCATAAAATAGCTTTAATTAATGTTGTGGGAGAGGCTGGAAGTCAGGATTCTCTAGTGTCTAATTCCCTTAGGCTGTTGGAAATGCCCTGGATTGTGGTTATTTTGTTATATGGTTAAATGTAAATGGTGAAGGTGGACTGTGGCCATGTGAAATCACTGATAGGAAAACTCATGCTCAGATGCCATGTGAGCAAGTGCTCTGCAGCAGGGCTTGTGTTTGTCTTTTGAGGCATAGAGCAAACGTATCATTTGAAAGCTGAGACACACTTAGTATATGTAGTACAGTATATCTGTGAATTGTCTGCCATTACTATGTGATTGCTGCTGTGTTTGTACTGCCTGTCACTTTTAATTCATTTATGGCTGCTTTATGTGGGCAACAAGGGCAGCATTTGCTGTCAATTATTACAGATTTACTTAGGTGCAACTGAGAACAGAACTTGACATGGGTATGATGATGTCAATTTATGAAAGAAGCAGCATGAAAATACTGGAAATGACATTTCATTAACTAACTTAATTATACAACTGTACAGTTCTGTTTGCTTTAATAGAATTTCCCATGATTTACAGTGGAGTAAGCAGGGAGAAAGTCAGGCTCCATTTATTTTTGTAATGTCTTCTCTGATATAGAGATTTGATGTAGTTTATTAACATTTATTTATTTATTATTAAAAAAAGCATAAGTTTAATCACATTTTGTTCTCAATTTTGTATTTAATTTTGAATATGGACTTCATTTTTGGCTTTGGTCATTCTCATGTGCTCACAAAACCATGGTGTTTTGTGATCTGGATGCTGTAGGAGAAAATACATATTTCAGAGCAGTTTTTAACAGAAGTCAGCAGAATGCAATACAAACTGCATTTGAGCTTTTTAACGAGGCCCTGCTACATAAGCATGTCTCTCTGATGGAAGTTGATGATACCTGGGGGGAAGTTCCAGCTGGATGAAATGCAATAGATGACTTTCTTTCCAAAGGAAGTGTTACTGTACAGAACCGGGTACTCAAGTAACTTAAAGATCTTTTCCAGCCTAAACAATTCTATGATTGTGTGCGAGCTCTCATCAGGCTATAAGCTGAACCCATGAGCTCTGGAAAGCAGCAGTATTGTCTGCAAGTAAATAAACACATGTGAAGCATGGTGCCCAAAGGGAAATGAGGTGGAAGTCTTCCTTTGCAAACCGCAGCCATCAACTGCTTGGTGACCTCCCCAAGAGGCAGAGCAGCAAATGTGCTGTGGCACTAAAACTTTCTTCTCATTCTAACAGGCTTCCCCCCAGGCCTGAGGGAATAAGTTTTTGTTGGGCAGTGTGGGAGAGATTGCAGAGCTCACGCTAGTGCACCATATAGCACACGATATTTTTATACTTCTGCTGAGTTTCTGCTTTAAGAAAATCTTTTGAAGGAAAGGTGGAAACTTTAGTGTTTGTTGCTAATACAGGCCCTGGGGGGTGTGGTTTGGGAGTTGTTTTCTATTACAGAAAAGTGTCACTTGAACTCCCTGTGAAGGCACCCAAGATCTTAGGTGAGTGAGCAGAGGCTGTGGGGTGGTCTGGGCATCAGTGATGTGGCATGGCCGCCTTAAGGAAACGGTGACCGCTGCAGGAGGTTGGGGATATGGGGCTTTGCCTTCACCACCATGGAAGCTGAAATCCAGGACTTCAGATGCATCTGTATGTTACTGTGCAACCTGCAATTTTATGCATGGGCCCAACTCCAGTATCCCGGATTACACCCAGGGAAACAGCCCTGGGGAGGTAGAAGCTGCAGCCAGCAGCTTACCCCAGTGTTCCTAGAAGGTACCCTCTGTAGGGTGCCCTGAAGAGGCTGATGGCCTTAAGGAAGCCAAGAGGTTGGGCCAGAGTAATGGCTGCTGTATGGGAAACAGCCTCCTCCCCACTCACCCATGACTGCTTTGGGGACGTTCTGTTGACATGTCTGGGGTGGTTTTGCTAGGATTTTTTTGTGGTAACCTTTGTGAAGGAGGTGGGCTTGGTGGCAACCTAACTGGAGGAGAAGGGCTTGGGCCTGTATCCTTGTTTTCTGCTGAACTGCTGCAGAAGTGCTGTGTGCCCTTTCCCACACATTTGAAGGCTTTTAGCAATAAGTTGCTCTATGCTAAATCTCTCTGTACTCCCTCTGCTGCTGCCAGCTTCAAGCATTCAAGTATCATGAGTCAGACCCCTTAAAAGTCACAAGACTGCTTTAAAAATCTTGAGATCTTAAAAATAATTTAGTCTGGCCTTTTTATTTTTGCTTTGCCTTAACAATAACAGAGCGTGATTCTCAAGTTCAGATGTGACTGTGGGAGCTGGGACCTCCCAAAACCTGCCCCAAGAGGAACAATGATGGGGAGGAGCTGAGCATCCATCCACCCCTGTTACATTCTGCTGCTGACATCAAACTAAGGGCAGCAGCATTTGGGCATTTATTAACAAATAAATATGTCGCACTGCATTGCTTTTGGTGAATTCAGACTTTTAGAGATTTGGGGTCATCTTCACCTTTAAAAATACAACTAGAACTGGTTTGTGTTCACATCTTAAGCCACAGCAATCTGCTTGCCACACCTCTCGCTGTCTGCATGCTCTCAGGTGTTTTATCAAGTGACTCACATGGCCCTAAAGAGGCATGGAGGCTGAAAATACTCTTATCAGCTCAGAGCACTGGTAGCTGCTGCAAAGGCACAGGATATTTCCCTGCACCCTCCCATCAGTGGGCTGTAGCCTTGCTATGGAGAAACCACCGATGATTGTAAACATTTCTGCTGGGAAATGGACAGATGGAAGTTTATATGTAGGCTGTAACATGTTTGCTAGGTCTCCCAGACACTGTTTAGCCTTCTTTGAGTTGAATAGAAATTCAAGCAACCACCTCAATCAGTATTTGTAACTGCTGTTACATCAGCCACACCCAGTGATGCATTTTGCCATATCCTCAGATAAAGGCAAGTGGAAAGCCTGTATTCCAAGCCTGATTCCTGCGCCCAGGAGAGATCAAGGACTGAAGATGCCTTGTAGCAGCATGGACTCATGTGCTACGTGCCCGAGAGGGAGTGACTTGACCTTATTGTGTCTTCTGCAGGGGCTGGAGCCCATGTGAGGACTGATCAGGAAACGTGCTGTCAGCTTCCTAAGTGCCTGCCATGCTAGAGCCACTGATGTCTATTCACTTATGTCTTATCTTTGGAGATGCTTAGTACAAATTCCATCCTTGAAGGCTGATGTTAGGCTTTGTGTTTTTTTGTTTGCTTGTTTCCCCATTAGAAAGCCATAGGAAATGTTGCTTAGTTGTGCTGTGTAGCCCTGGCATTCTAGGTTGATATGCTTAGGATTGATCCTAAGGAGAAACTAGCTTTGTCTTTAAAGACCAGTAGTGCAGTTCACCCCTGGCATGTGCTTTGGCTAGTAGTTCATGCTTTGGTATCTCAGAAGGCTAGTGGGTTTTTTTGATATTTTAGGCTCTTTATCATTTCAAGGTATCCCATGTCCTGAATTCCCCACATGTGCTTGCTGCGCCCACCCATAAATTTTGTCCAGACAGAATTTTTTTTTACTATTTGTATTTGTCTAGGATCTCTGGAGTCCTATCAGTGTGTTTGGAGTAGCAGTGCTGACCTGTCTAGGGGTTATGTGGCCAACAGCAGGCATATGGGGCTTTGTCCAGCTTTCCTCCAGGCTGTCAGATTTATTGCATGTGTACAGGCTGGCAGGGACCCAGCAGGTCTTCTACCTCATGGGAGAACCGGGCTTTCCAGGCACAGGCTGGGAAACCCAGGACAAAGTGTGGCAGCCTTAACTGTGCGCCAGTCTGCTAGAATTTTGCATGTGATTTGTACTGACCAGGTATGAGTTCAGGGAAAATAGGACCCTAACAGGCATTTGGGTGATGGGACACACTCTGTCTCTAACTGCTCTGCAGTGAAGCCAAAGCTTTATCATCCTCCCCAGAGGCAGAGAGAATCCTGTGCCTGAGATGGGTTTTATAAAGCCCTGAGGCCCCTGTACAGAGCTGGATGAAGTTGGTGGGAAGCTTTCCGCTGATTTTAGTGGGCTTCCAATTAAGCCCTACTTTAGTTATTCCAGGCAGATGATTCATAAGACGGTCTCAGTGGCAGCTTTGAAGGACCTGGATGAACACGTTGCTTTCCCAGCCACAGGGTACATACTCTGCTAGAGTGTCAAGGCTATCACAGAACTAGGTTGGACTTAACTGATGGAAAAAAAAAATCCCACTTGTAATTGATGTATGGGGGATTGACTACATTCAACAAAGGAGAAAACAAATGCCATCTGCTGCTTTGTGCTTCTTTGTAGGCAAAGATGTTCTCCTGGACAAAACCATTGGGTTTTGTCATTTTGCTGTTGTAACTGACATTGGAAGAATTTAGTCTGGGGCTGGGTAGAGTATGTGTGCCTGTGTCTAGAGGAGTGCTGCTTTGCTGATGCACTTTGATCTGTCACAGCTGCATGCAGCAGCAGTGAAAAATTGAGGTGAAATACTTCTTGAAGTGACAATAGACCTACTTCCCTGACTTCAGCAAAACTGAGAGCAAAAATTGGCCCCTTGAACTCTCTAAAGAATAGCTCTCAGATTAATCTATTTAGCACTTAAGCCACAATTTTACAACTGGCTGACTTGCCATTGCTCCAGCAATGTATTTTCACCTCTCCCTGGTATTGGGACTCTTTTAAACTGGGAAGCTGATCCAAGTTGCTTCATTTCCACGCCTTCAGTACTGCAAGCTTTAGGAGGGTCTTAAGGTAGTTGTCAGACTGGTCTTCATTCAGCTAAAGCTTCACTTTGAATCTGAAGCACAGCTTTGCCCTGCGTAATGCTCTTCCCTGAGGGATTGCAGGTTATTTCATGGGGAAGGAGAGCTGTTGGTCATCCTGTTGTAAAAATGCAAAGAGAAGTGGCTAGCTAGCATAAAATCAGAAGTCACTGAAAAGACTCTTGAAACCTGCTGTACTACTTTGTAGGCTATGTAAGATCTCCTGACAGGGGCCACAGCTGTCCTGACTAAAGGTATCATCTTCTTGCAGACAAATCGGATATTTATTAAACATAACCTAAAATAGTATGGCCAGAAAAACACTGCCATAAAGCTTTATGGTTCCTGATAGCATTAATCAATGAAGGCAGTAGGTAAAGATTTATCTTTTTTTTTTTTTTTTTTTAATCCAGCAGTTCAATCACGAGCTCTCTCCAGCCTCTCATTTAAACAGTTTTATAAAGCAGTGAGGTTCATGTTCATGGGTGTAGGTTGGAGAAGGTTCATAGAATAACCCCCCATTGAAGGTCAGGAATGGCAGCAGCCTGCAGCAGGCTGAAAGCTTCCTGAAGTGGTGACTTGCTCAATGCAGCTTCAGTGAAAAGAGGACACGTGGTTAATCACAAAATCTGAAAAAGAAGCAAGGTGAACTTCAGTCTAGACCTGTGAAGGTAAGTCCAGAATCAACAAGGCACTTAACATGCCTTTTATTGTTCTAATACTCCTGTTGAGGCTGGTATAATTCAGGTAAACATTCAGAGGGCTGATTCACCAAGTTAAGAAGGCAAAACCAGCAGGATCAGACAGGGTACATCTTTGCCGGACTTAGTGAGAAACATGTTATTTACCTTCTGCATGGTAAGATAGGACATGTTTGTTGCCACAGTATCTTAATGCTTCTGGAGAGCAAACAAAATTTATCCTTGTCAGCTGCAGATAGCGGACAATTTCCATTCTCATGTGCTGGACAGTGAGGGTGAGTGAGTCATGTCAGATCCACAGTGAATGACCACAAATAGCTTTTGAAACTGCTTCTCACTCATGCATCAGAGTTATCTCTGGTATACATGAGTGACAAATGATAAAACAGTATTGAGAGTTTGTACTGGTTTTGGATCAGATAGGGTTAATTTTTTTTTTATAGTAGCTACTATTGTGCTGTGTTTTGGGTTTGTGCTGAGAACAGTGTTGATAATCCAGGGATGTTTTCGTTCTTGCTGACCTGTGCTCAATGCCAGCACATGGCCTGGGGGTGCACAAGAAGTTGAGAGGAGATGCAATCAGGCCCCAGCTGACCAAAGATATATTCCATACCATATGACATCATGATCAGCAATAAAAAGGGGATGAAGAAGAAAGGGGGTGACACATTTGGAGTGATGGTGTTTGTCTTCCCAAGTAAGTGTTACGCGTGATGGAACCTAGATTTACTGGAGATGGCTGAATGCCTGCCTGCCAATGGGAAATAGTGAATTCCTTATTTTGTGTTGCTTGTGTACGTGGCTTTTGCTTTGACTGTTAAGCTGTTCTTAACCCATTAGTTTTCTCACTTTTACCCTTGTGATTTTCTTCCCCATCGCACCAGGGGTGAGTGAGCAAACAGCTGTGTGGTGCTCAGTTGCCATTTGGGGTTAAACCATGATAGTCATTTAGGAAAGAACATAGATGGTTCCTTTTTAATTATCCCCTACTTCTTGAAACACTAGGACTTGCTCATGTCTTGCTCCTAAACGTCTGGTTACATTTTTATTAAGAGTTTTCAGAGATCGTGCTTCAGTTCAGGCTTGTGTAATAAGTGAAGAATATGATCTTAGTGTAAGTTTTCAAGGAGTGCATGTTTAAACAAGAGAAGCTGGCTGCATATGCTGAACGTGTAATTTCCCAATGTTCACGATTTATTTCAGAACAGTACTTTCAAAAATGTTCGGCTTCTGTCTTCTTGAGGGCTATGCCCTTGTCTGGTCCAAGCCTCTTTTGCTACTAAAATAATAGCTACAGTGGTTTTATTTCTCCATGAACTTAATATATCCTAAAGTTCCAAATACTTTCAGAGTTTCTGCTTCTCTTTCTGTAAAATACCTTCTGGTAGAGCTGAGACATGATGTCTTCTGCCCAGAAGTTAAATATTAAGACAATTAATAAATAAGATTAGAAGTGAGTGAAGGCTGAGAACAAATTGAGGCAAAGTGCTCCAGCTCTTAACCTGTCTTCACAGCTACCTTGAATTCCAGGACTGACAGGACATACTTGGATTGTCGATGTGAGTTTGGCCCTTCACATTGCATTGGTTGCTGTTCTTGGTGTTCTTGGAGTTCATTCTTAACCCAGACAGGAAAGCATCACCCAGTGGCTTATTAAAGCACACCTTACTGCTTTCATTCTGAAGTTAGTGTGGATACCAGACAAATCTTTGCTATTGTAGCATTTCAGATGCCCCAGAGGAAATAACCAAACATATGCAAAGCTGAGTAGAACCCTACCACTTAATTTTACAGTCATTGTGTGTTTTGCAGATTTTATTTTTCTTTAAAGTCCTTATGGAGAAATATTTTATCAAAGAAGCTTTGTTCTTCCGAATAGCTAGATACTCAGAATGTAAACTTCACTGAACTAACCCCACTGCAATTCATAAGCAGACAACAAAATCAGCTTCTTAGTATTTCAGATATTAATCCCACATGTATGCTAAAATAGTTCTGTAATCTCTATACTGCATTTTACTATGCTAGCCAAATTTAGGAGGAGAGCCCGAATCCAGCACCCAGACACCTGGCAAAATGCCTTGTCTTTCACTTCTTTCAACAGAGTGGCAGGTTTGCTTTGGAAGCACCAAGGAATTCAGGAAATTCTTGGGTGAAAAGCCACCCCCTCCAAGCCTATAACCAGATAACCCACCTAGCACCAAAGGGAAGCCTGCTTTTCTGTTTCCTAATGTATTTTATTAGCTTTAACTAGATAGACTGAAGTCCTTGATGAACTGGATCTTATTTAAATGCCTAATAGATACAGGTATCGAGGCAAAGCTTTTGGTGCTTCTAATTGACAATTTTAGCATGCATATTTAAAAGGGCACTGTGCAAGGAGTAATACAACATCGTATTTTAAAACGATTTTTAGAATCTGACTGAAGAATAGGCACTGCACAAAGGAAATCATGAGACTGAAGGAATGTAGCAGGTATAGTACAAATAAGTGTCAATGGCTGTCCTGTCACATTTATTTTGAAAAATAACATCTCTTTAATATTTTACATGAAAAATTGGCAGTAATGCAGTCAGTTTAAGCTAGGGTAGCTGCAGTGCTCTTGCAGCTCTGTGCATCTGTTGTTGTACCTTCAAACGGTATGAATCATATCTGCCATCAGAATTTTTTCCTAAAAAAGATTTCAGAAACTTGAAATGCAAAAAGCTGCATTAACTGAATATTGGCCTAAATTTTGTGAAGGAGAGAGCCTTCAGACCTCATCTGCCAGCCACAGCGGAGCAGTGTGGTGCTTGTGACTATAGGTGGCTGTGTCCCTTGGAGGCTGACATGGCACCTCAGTTTCCCCAGCAGCATTTTCTGTCCCTTGGCAAGGAGTACATCAGTCCTTCAAGTAGGTTATCTTCAGTTAATTCAGTATGGTAGACACCAAAGACACTATCCTAAAACAGCTCAGGATAAAGGAGGTTCAGTTCTTGGACTCTGGGTCTACTTTTGTTGGACCCTTTCTTGGGCAGGTCAATCCCCCATCTTCATTGATCTGGACAGCCAGAGTTAGTTGTCAGAGAAACCTTCATGAACCATTGCTAAATCTTATTAGCCTCCTAACCCTTTCTCTCTTTGTAAACAAAAACAGTTTATCTATATTTCTTTCCAGACTGTTAAGTATATGATTGAGCTCTCAGCTGCTTAGCCGCTTCTTATATGCCTCATATCCCCAACTAGCACAAGAGGCAGGGTTAATTTAGTTCAACATATAAAGCCTTCTCAGGCCATAGGATTGTGTATGCCTTGTCACACAAATGTATATGCTTACAAATGACTTGGCTGAGAATTCTACATTAACTCTTCATCTCTTGATTAAAAAAAAAAAAAGCTTATTTTTAATAGTGATACAATAATAAAATCCTATAGCATGTATGTGCTTGTTGTAAGGGACTGAGGGCATACATCCTGATGGTTCATCCTGCCCACTAAGATGGACCATACAGGGTCTTGATGCTTTTTTAGACAGTGTCATCAAGTGCTGCTCAGACAGCTGGTTACTTCTTGCAGCCTCTGCCACAAAGGCTGATTGCTAGTGCTGTCCTTGCTGTTGCTTAACTGAGCAGGCCTGCCCTGTGCTGCAACACCACCCATACCCTGGCCCCAGAGGCTGAGCAGCTACCTATGGGTGGTGCATCTGGGGGATGGACTTGGGGTCCTGAGGCCAGCTGCTGATGTGTGAACTGATGTGAGCAGGTGGTGACGCAACGTTGTGGCTGGAGGAGGTTTTGAGTAGAGGTTGCTGTGGAAGGAGAGCATTGATGGTGTTTTATTTGATCTTTTCCTCTGACCAGAAGAGAGTAACTAAAAGTAGCCTCTGAAACAGCAAATTTCCAGACTTGGATGGGTATGATCTCTTATCTGTTATATTGCAATCCCTTCTTTTTAGTGAATAAGAACATTGTAGAACTTGTTGCTTAATTATGTCACTATTCTTCATGGCATCCTGGGCTCAGAATGGTAAAAGTTATTAGGTGTGATAGAAACTGCAGTTTTTACCCTCCCGTGAGACTCTTTAAGGAGTGACATGAAAATGAGTTTAGCCAGTGGACATCTAAGAACGTCTGCTTCTCAGTGTGAGTTTACATTTTATTAACATCTTTATGATCTAATATCTGAAATTAAACTGGTTAATCAGAAGATTAGATTTCCCTTTAAAAAGCTGAGGCCAATTTGTTTGCAGGGATAATAGATTAAATTAAGTCAAATGCTAACAAGTTTTACACACGAATAAGCATAGTATGTAAACACTACCAAATTACTGGCAGCCTGGGCAAAGTTACCCTTCCACAGTTCAGTTCAAAGAACTACAGAGGCAAAATGTGGTTTGAAATGAAACTCCAAACTGATTCCAACTTGCAGAAGCATCTCATTTTGTCAACTAGGTCTTGCATTTTTGGCTTTGTGCCTTTAAACAGAGCTTTAATTACTGAAGATAAATGTTTATAAGCAGCTTTATTTCTCCCATCATAACCTACTTACTAGCTCATGCTAAACAAAGAAAATCCTCCTTGCCAACAGATTGTCCTTGGATGATCAAGGTCTTTTATAAAATTGAGATGTCACGTGACTCTGTTTCTTGGGCCACTTAATTCATCAGCACACAGCTCAAGAAATATTCCTGCCCAGAAATAAGGTCAGTGGGCAACTGCTCCTTAGAAAAGAAGTCTGGTGAAAGCCTAGTCCCTGGGGATGCTGACATGCAGTGTGACCAGAGGATTGGGTTAACTGGAGTGATACAGCTACAGATTAGAAGGAGCAGTAGTGTCAGCCTTGCACAGCCTTGTATCTGAGCCCTTCTCTGCCTGGGGAGCACAGAGAGTGACGGGAAGTGGAAAAGTAATCAGGATGCTTTTCTTTTAGTTTATTGGAAAATATAAACCAGTGGGTAGTGTATTCAACAGTTAAAGGTTAACCTCATCTTAGCTGACATTAAGAATATGTAAATAGATGTTGTTTTTATCCCCTTTATGTCAAAACCTGTTGGCTGGACTAAATAAACTTGCTTATTAATAGTCTTTGCTGGATAGTCTGTTGAAAAAAGGCCAACTAGTTTGTCATGCTGACAAAGAAAATCACAGGAAGGCTGTAACTCAAAAGCTAGGTGTGACTGTCTTACCCTACCCCTCATCCCGTAGTTTGTGGGTTTTTTGTTTGTTTATTTGTTCACTGTTTTAAAATTAATTTTGTTTGCTTTTCTCTGATATTTGCTGAAAATGTGCCTTGCATTCCTTTAAGGTAGCTCATGACCCTCTTTCAGTGTGAACTTTATTTAATCCAGCAACAACCACTGCTCAAGCAAGAGATTAACTCCTGGGTAGACTGTGGTGTTCTTGTGCTGAGGCCATAAGAGAAGTGCTGAAAACTGGTACTCAAAAGCAGGGCTTCTTCAAAGGTTTTAAGTTACTTCTCCATACTAGAACTTCACTGAGACACAAGTACTGAAGAGACTGGAGAGGAAAGCTCTTCTCATTATCTGTATACAGATTTTTTTGCCCTTAAGCCCTCTCTGTAGATGATGATACTTTTGTGGTTAGTATGACATGTCATGCCACCCATTGAGATTAAGTTCTCAACATCCAGTCTGTTTTTTCACCTTTTCCCCATGAAGAAAACTTTTATGACTGGATTGAAAGGCAGAAAAAACAAACAAACAAAAAAAACCACCCCCAAAACAAACAAACAAAACAAACAACCCAACCCCCCCCCCAAACCAACCCCCCCAAAACAAAACCAACAAAACCAAAAAACCCCAAACTAATAAAAACACCACAAAACCCACATGTGTATTTTCACAGGAATACCATGACTGTAGTTTCTTTAGAATAGGTGATTTTCACTAGCCTGCAATTGCTAGGTTCGATAGTCCTCACAGTTTTTTCACATTCATCTTTAGCCCATAGAAAATTATGAGCTTTTTCTGGGTGCTGTTGCTCAGAACATTCCTGAGATTCCCCAGCAGCTATTACTTCAGTGTCTTAATAAGGCAGCACCATAGCTGGGAAAGACAAGGAGATGGCTTTTCTAAACACAGGCTACACATGGATTCCTTTTATGGTCCAGCTTGCACAGTGGGGTATTCCTCTGAAGGTCAGTGACACAGATAACAAACTGCTTCCCACTGCAGCTTACTTTTTGAGTGCAGGCGTCACGTGTCTGGTGCCACGTGTTCAGGAGGAGAAAGAAAGAGCTGGGTAGGGAAATGAAGAAAGAGAGGGAAGAAAGCAGAGCATGAAGTGCTGTATATTTTGTATTGATGCTATCACAGTACTCACTGTGGCTGCAGGATGTAGTTGTGAAATACCACATAACAGAACATGCATGCCTGTGCCTGGGGCTGATCTTTTGTAAAAAATGCCCCTAATAACCTCCTCAGTAGGGCTTCAGGGTTCAGGTCATCCCACAGCAATACCAAGGGCAAATTTTCATGTCATGCCCATGAATTTGGCTTTTCATTCTCCCAACAAAATAGGATAGAGTACTAATGACCTTTTCAAACCAGTGAGTTATGATGGCTGGAGGGGTTGTCTATGCTGAAATTCCACAAGATGTATTTGTTTAAGAAAAAGCTTTAATTCCTGTCCCCACCCCCTTCCTTGTACAAGCTAGTGAGTCTTTTCTCTCATTAGCGTGTAATCATCTTATACTGGAGGGTTGCATAAGTTCCTTTAGGGCTATTGTCTTATTTTTCACCAAAATTTTTCATGGGATGGATGAGTAATTTCAATATTCTAAAGAGAAGAAATATACTGATGATTAATGTAATATGTAAAAAACCCCTACTAAGTAATGAAAATCTCATCATGTTTTGTCAGGCCTGAATATATGTACAGGATATATAATAATTAAATGAAGAAAATATATCTTTAAGGCAAACAAGAAATGTTTAGGCATATTCAATGGGTCTGTAAACTAATTTTTCATTTACTGATTACTGTCAGATGGACTAATATAGTACCTAACAAACCATGAAGACAACAAAAGACTTTGTGTCACCAGCTCGGACACTATTCAATGAAAGAGAAGCTCTTGAAGGTGTTGTTTTGGTGACTCACATCTTAAAAAGTCCAACTTTCTTCATCTGTTTCCCTGTTGCTTTGCTGGCTCCATCCTAATTTTAGCTATTGTGCTCACATTGTACTTCCAATGAGATCCTGATGTACTGACTTTGATATCATTATAGGTCTTGCATGCTTTGATATCATTATAGGTCTTGCATGCTTGTGGTTATGCTGGCTTTGGAGGGATTGTGACTTCTCAGTCAGGCTGCATGGTTTTGCTGGATGTAATATCTTGCTCTGAGGAAATAAAGGCATAAATACACAGAAGTGGAGCAACGATCACAAAGCATGCAGCTTGGCTGATGAAAGCTTTTAAGCTCTTGTCAATGCTGATAACAGAAGAATTCTGAAATAGAAACATTAACTAATGAATATATGTTAAAGAAGGATATATCTAGAAGGAAAGGCTTGGCCCCAGTTAAACTCATAGGACCCATTTAACAGGCTGTGTCATACCTTCATAGCTGTTCTGTGTTATGTTGCATTCAGTGTTTTAAGGCTTGCTGTCGCTCACTTCAGCCTGAATCCTGTTTTCAGTGGTTGTGCACATTTAGCAATTACTCTGGATTTAAGGGATTGGTATAACTGAGAGCAGAGCTCATCTGTCCTGTCCTCATTAATACTGCTGGAAGAAAATATTGTTAAGATGTCTTGGTGACTAGGAATGACTTTCCTGTCACCAACCCATCTTCCTTTATTTATTGGTTGTTCTCCCCTTGACTTGGTCTGTACCCTGTCATCAGTTTTTAAGCCAAATTCTTTATGGAAGTCAATAGGGAGTCCTGCGCAAAGGGAAATGACATAATGTTGCCCTTTAGTCCTACCTACAGAGAAGCAGACTTGGGAAACGTGCACATTTTCCTAATTACCAAGCACTGAATTTACAGCATGTGTTCATTTTCTATCGACATCCGGCAGCTACCCAACATACTGTAAATTGGGCCATTTGTATTCAAGACAATTGTTTTTAATAAAAATATTTTGAATGTTGTCTTTATTTGGATTACATATGGTAAATGTTGAGGTCTTCAGTGCTTTGAGGTAAAGAATGTGCCATTTTTATGGGCAACATTGAGTGTTCTTAGTTAAAATGCCTTCCACTGGAGTACATGATTTTGTAGGCTGCCACCTTTTACTCAAGCAGTAAATGCATTTTGTTAGAGATGTGTTTTTCTGTACTGTAAACCACTTTTGATATGAAAGATAATTCTATAATGTAAGCTATTATCGTGTGGACTGTCAGCTTTTACAGGGGATGGGTTGCAGGTTCATGGCCCACTTCTATAGTACCTTCAAGTTGTTCTTCTATTGGGCAGCATAAACAGATTTGCAGAAGGGGTTTAGAATGAAGACTCTAAAAATACGATAATCTTTTTCCTAGTTCGAATTCAGACTCTTTAAACCTTAAGTACTTCATTAGATAAACCAAGGGTGTAAGCATAAGGGCATGAACATAAAGAAACTTGGCCGGAGGAGACTATTTGAAAAGTAGATGAAAGTGATTCCTTCTGTTACGTATAGTAAAGCCATTTTAACTATTTTTGCATCTTCCTTTAGCACTGTAGTGCCACTCATAAGCTGCTTTGTACGTCTCCACAACCCAAGTATCCAAGATCTTGTCAGTTTTTCACTAAAAGCCTCCCTGCATCATTCTTGTAACATGGTAGTGCTAATAGGGAGTGAAGAAGGACTCAGTGGCACAGCGAAAAACCTCTCTGGATGTATGAATCCTTTTTGCTTGCCTATTTCTTTATTAGATCTTCTCCAAGCTGCAGCAGCAGGATTTGGAGAGTGATGTAGAAAGCATCCAAGCCCACAGTTTTTAGCACCATCGTTTTGCTACAGGACATTTTTAGAAGGCATGAAAAGCAGCTTTGACTTTGGCTTCAAGAATCCTTCATAAGTTTTAAGGTCTTTAGATTGGAGGTTGGTCTACCTCTGTTGACTACATTTAACAAGAACTCTCTCTATATTTTATTTCATGGAAAACTGGATGTGGAGCTTTTGTTTATCTCTGCCATTCGCTGTTGATTCTTGGATGTTGATACAGAGATATTGCAGTGTGCGTGCTGATGA
This sequence comes from Megaceryle maxima, assembly GCA_024605025.1. Lineage (NCBI taxonomy): Eukaryota > Metazoa > Chordata > Aves > Coraciiformes > Cerylidae > Megaceryle > Megaceryle maxima. The sequence goes on along the minus strand of JANHGN010023020.1, from coordinate 27,003 downwards.
TTTCCCCTGGCAAGGGAGGATGATGAGATTGACAGCCTGATAATATTGGACTTGTTAGCTGCTGGGTGGCTGGCATTGAAATAGCATGATCTGGTTTGCACAGCCTACTAGGTTTTTGTGGAGCAGCTCTGTTCTTAACTCAATAAACACTGCCAGAAGCTGGAGATGGGTAACAGCATCTCCTTGGAGCTCTTTTCCATAGGATTTCACCTGGTGTAACTTTGGTTTATGGGTAGATTGAAGTCTTTCAAATGTCTCTGCAAACTTTAGAGTCACATCTTGAATGGTCAGTGGATAGGGCACTTTAATATGTTGCTGAGTGTCTGTGTGAGAGAAGGACGTGGAAGACATCTGGAAACTTGTTCTGGCCAAAACTAACAAACACGTTGCTGCTTTTTTTGGGAAAGCAATCAGAAAGTAAGGCAGGAGCAATACCAGACCCTTTGAATGAAGGTACTTTTCTGCCATTTGTGAACTGGATTTGCCATCTGGGATAGCAGCTATGGCCATATTAGATTATTATTTTTTCCCCCTTTTGTCTTCCTCTTTTTCCTTAAACCAGAACCACATCCCTCTTTCTTGTAAATGTGCCTTTGTCATCAAAGGTTTAGGCTGTCACAACACATTTTACCTCAAGCTCCATCTTTAATCACTATGGGGCAGACCTGGGAATAGAAGCTATGTCTCGGCCACAGGACCACATCATCTCTCTAAAGCAGAGAACAGCTGTGAGCTGTCTTACAGAACAGCCTGCTCTGCAGTTTGCTTGCAAACTGTAATTTGGACATCTCATAAACTAGGGCAAATGCAACTTCATCTTTGAATAAAGAGCGATATGAGTCTCAAAAGACCCAGAACTGCCTGAAACCTTGTTTACACAGAGGAAGGGAATGTGGCAGTTGAGCCTGTACATTTAGTGAACATTGTGAACAGATAATAAATTAAGACTTTTTTGGTGGAGGAAAAAAAAGAAGTCGCTTATGTAACTAAACTCCATTTGCTAGACTTTCTCCTCCCTAGCCCCACTCCCCATTATTTATCAATTAAATATGTGAGGAGTAGTGAGCTTCTGACCACAGAATTGGGGAGGGGGTAGGATAATAGTTATTATTGTGTTCCAAAAGCCATAATATTGGATACCAGAAAGAATGAGAGTCAGATGTAGATGATGCTGTGGAGTTGCCATTGGTAGAACAGAATGTACTGTACTTACTCAGCTATGGTTGTCGCTGTGTCTGAAACCATATACTATGACTGAAATGTGGATGTCAGTCTGTAGCATTTGTGTGGTTTATAGGCTCCTCATTACGTCGCTAAACTGTGTGCAATAGATTAAATTGCCATTGAAATTCCATGTCTCAGAATGCCTTATTTTGTTGCACTAACTTTCCTCTGCTTCCAAGGAGTGTTGCACGCAAGTGAAGAGAGTTTTATCATTCAGGCAAAGGTTCCTGTCTGTTATTCCTTCAGTGGGCAAAATTCTTACTGATTTAATCACTACAAAAAATGGCTGAAATGCTTGTATACTTGTTTTTTATGAAAACCTCTATTAGTAGAAGCTCTTGGTGACAGGGAACTAGAAAAGAGTGATGAAAACTGGGGAAGTTTATCCTTTTTTACAAATGAAATTGGGGAGGAGAGAAAGTTCCACATTTCCTGCAAGGTGGCAATGAACAGCTCTGGTTTTCTCCAGTTGGAGAACACTCTCTGAAGTGGTAAATTGTTCCATTAAGAAATAAGAATAGAGGCCTTGCATTCTAGTACTGAGCTGTGAATCATGTGTCCTGACAGGACTGGGGAGCAGGGCAAAATGCTCTGTTTCTGGTGGAAGACAGAGGGGTTGATGTTATCACTGCGAAACACGTGGTGCTGCAACGCGAATTGCTTTGCTGCATGGCTTCTCTCTTCTGCATTAGCTCAATTGTGCATAGCAACTCATCTCTTGCTGCTAGGTGTGCTTCAAACCAGTGTTTCAGAACTATCTGGAGTCACAGATTGGAAACCAGCACCAAAGATTTAAACTGAATGTGAGCTCAAAACCTGTTTAAGCTGTTACTCTTTTCTTGAACTGCAACTTGGCCCCAATTATTACTTTAAAAAGTCTTTTTAATTCAAATCTTAAGTTGAATGGAAGGAGCCAAACCAAAGCTGAGCTGAAAGCTATACATTAGTTGAACTTTATGATTAAAACTTTACTGCAAAGTCCCATGCACATACACACTGAAGAGAAAGGCCTCTGCTCCAAAATTCTTACAGTCTTAATTATGACAGGGTGCGCACAGCTTATTGACAGAGAAGTGGCAGAACATACAGCCAGGCAATTACAGATAACACAAACTGTGGTCACAACTCAGCTAATTAACTGTGGAGTCATTAGCAAATGTGTCCCAGGCTCGTTCTTTCGAGCGATGTAGGTGATCCCTATCCTTTCTTTCCTCTCTGTTCCCATTCTGTTTTGATTGCTAAAAATACTCAGGATTCCCAGGACTGGGGTCAAAGTACTCCATGTGAGCCAGTGACTCTTTTACATGATCATTTTCAGCTTTCTGAAGACCTGTGGTGCTTTAGCTTCTGTTTTCTTCAAAATTAAACAGGTGCTATGTATTTCTCGGCCCCCACCCGCAAAGACCAATGTTAGTGAAAAGATTTAAAAATTGAAGAACAGACTAGGAAAAAGAATACATTTTTAAGGCAACTCATGAGACAAGTTGCTGGCAAGCCATTCCACTTGACTGTTCTGGGTGGTTTCCCAGTGGTGCAGGATTGTGATTGTACTTGTGTGGGGACTCTGGCATGGTCCCTGCCTGGGTTCTCCCAGGCAATCCCAGCTCTGGGCTCTTGTTGTGTGGGAGGCCTCCAGGCACCCATGGAGATGTGAAGCAATTTCATGCTTTTCAGTTCAGCTCCTTGCCTTGCAGGTGCTGAGGTGTTGGCCTTTATCACAGTGGGTATTTGGCTTGTGATAAATGTACCAAGCATATTTTTTTTTTCTTCCCTTCTTTTAGTACTTAATGCTCAATTTTCAGCATCCAGGAAAGCTGTGTTTAGACTGCATTGGAAACGGGTACCAATATGGCTCACTGACGCAGGAGTGGTTTATTTTCCATTTTAATAGTTCTTTAAGCAGGTCCTGCATTCATATACAGCTCCTTTGTTGGAATAAAAATCTTTGTCACAGTCTACCAGACAGCTATAAATAGCCATCGTGAGTATTTATGCTGAGGATAATCTCAGGAGAAGGTATTTTTAACTTTGCACATTGTTTAGAATAGGAAATTCTTTTAATGCCCACATTTTCCATTCCCAGTGCCATTAGCTTTTCCCCACTCCTTCTTATGATGTGAGCCTAGTGCTTTCTTTCTCCCTCTCATTTCCTTTAAGGTTCAAGGTTACAGCCTATCTGCTCCAGAGGCAGACTTGGGTTGTTTTTTTTTTTTCTTAAAGAAAATGCTAACTTTGGCATTTTGCAACTGTGTGAGAATTCTGTTCATTTCATGGGACTATCAGAATGTAAATGGGATATCTCACTAGGCTGTCACTGAAAATTGGGTAATGAATGAGCACTTTATTTCTCTTGCACATGGAACTAATGTGCTTGTTAGAACAACAGTGGCCAATCTATTTTATACTCCCCAAGAAAGTATTCCACTTTTTTGGGCAAGTTTGTGAGAGCTGTTACTTGTACCAATAGTGAAATTAATGCTGGACCAAAAAAAAAAAAAAAAAAACCACAAACCAAACCAAACAACAACAAAAACCAAAACAAAACAAAAAACCAAAACCAAAAATTAGGCTGAACCATACGTGTAACTTCAAAATATGGTCCCCAGCAAAACCTGTCTTCACAAGTCAGTGAATAATTTCAGTCTACAAGTCTACAATATTGTGTTAACTTGAGAGAAAGTGCTGTATAGACTGTGGGCCGGATGCAAAGCAGTTATAAGGCAGAACAATTTAAAGTGCAGCATTTGAGAGCAGTTCACAGTATCCCTGGAATAGTTGTGCAATCTGGTCAGGGTTTGTTGGGGTTTTTTTGTGGGGTTTTTTTTTTTCCCCCTAAATATTATTTTTAATCTTAAAAGAGACTGACATTTGCAAAGTCTCACAGTTAATGGGAGTTAAGTATCTTCTAAACAGGGGAAGCCTAAATCATCAGTATGAAGTTTAGCTAATCATTTGCCAGCTAAAATTAGGTGAGGTAGGTCCTGTCTGGAAAGTCAGATTTTAAAAGGTATTTCAATACACTGTGAGATTCTTTGAAATCTCTGTTGATCTCTGATGGGGCTCCACAGAAACCAATCTGCATACACTCTTACAAAGGTCACCCAAGCTCCCTGCTGTTGTCAGCAGCCCCAGAGCATCCATTTAGCTCCTGTGAGATGGGATGGTGTTTTTGGAGGTGAAGGATGGGTGTTTCCTTCCTCGCTTTCCCCGCAGAGTTGATAAGAATAGGATTTGTGGCCTGTAACCCACCACCCTGTTTGTAAAGCAGCGCTGTAGACTTCATGGGAATTGTTGATGTGTTTTTTACTGCCAATTTGGCTATTATATTTGTGTTTGACATGTAAATATGTAGATAGATGTGCACACATACCCTGAAATTTTAAAACACTTTTCTGTCTGAGGCAAGGGCTGGTGGCCATGCAGCCCACTTGCTGTGCTAATGATAAGAGAGAAGAAATTGGGAGAACAGGAAAACTCATCCAAACCCTTTTTGGTGCAGACTGCATCTTGATTTGACCTGCTGAGTGAGCAATGTAATGTTTGCAAAGATCAAGGCTTAATTTACCATCTGTAATGTTGTTTACCTGAAGATCACAGGTTATTAAACATTACTATTAAGCAGAAAATTTGACCTTCAATATTATGTGTTAGGGAAACATACATGCTGCTTGGTGACTGGAGAGAGGCTGAGTGCTTAGATACACCTTGCTGGAGAAATTGTTGTATATATCAAGTAGACAGGCAAAAAGGCTGGGGTGTTCTGCCCGAGGGTGATTTTGGTAGTCTTGGAAGATCTTTGCTGAAAACCATCAGTGATCCATATGGGGAAGAGCCCTGGGAAGTATAATGATGAGTATGCAGTAAGCATAACAACCCTGGGGGGATGCCTGCCCTGGGCATTCAAAACTTGGGGGGAAGAGCAGCAAACAGCTGGATGCGGGACTCTGTTTCATGACAGAGTCAGTACTGGTCACACTGTTCTAGCAGAGAGGCCAGAAACCACTGGAGGTCAGCAAGAAGAAAGGTGATGGATCACAGACGTGTATTTGACGTCTTGACTCTCAAGCCAAAGATGGCAGGATGGGTCATGAATGGAATTTTTCTGCATGTGCCATAGCCTTGACTGAGAGGCAGCTTTGCTGAGTTAGCTTGCAAGGGTGCCAGGTGTAATGTGTCCACTAAAACCTGGCTGGAGACGACCATGTTTCTCACATTCTTATTTTATGGGATTTAGTCAAACAATTTCTTTTGCAGTTACCTTGCCTTTCTTATCTGATGAAACTGTGGCTTTATTCAATCTTAGCATTTTTCTCCTTTTTCTGTTGTCTAGAATGTGACTGGATCAAATTTCCCCCATCTGTCATGAACATTAGTAGCTGCCTTTTTTTTTTTTTACACAAAGTTCTTTTCAACAATAAGATCTCTCCCAGACTGCAGTTACGTAATATTCAAGGTCACTGTAATCATAACAGAATCCATCTTACTTAGTAGGACTGTGCTCATGGAAATGAAAATGCCCCAGCAGGATTTTTTTGCAGGGTTTTGCTACTACACACATAATTCATGAGACTTGATCCGTGAAAGATGACGCCATTTTTAGGCCTGTTGCATTGAACTGTTTCGTATCTTAAATTTTTTAGTTGTGAAGTAGCAGCAAAAGGCATTTGGGCTGTTCTCTCAGAGCATAAGGGACAATGTTGTAACTGCAGAATTTCTTTGCAATTGCTGTTCTTCACATATTCTTAAGGGGTTTTGAATCTGAAGTGGAATGAAATAAAAAAATAGCGTATCTATATGGATACAAGGTCTTCTCAGAGATGTTTTGTGCTTCCATTCTTTGTTCCCTCCATTTCTTCCCCAGTGTCTTCTCAGCACCACAGTCCTCCATCTCTAGTTCACAGTCATCCTCCCAGGAATTATTCAAGTCAGAGGACAAGCTTGAATGTTCATTTGGTGGCTTCACTGTGGGTGAAGGAATGGTGATCGAGAGGAAGGCTGACCACCTGTAAAACTCATGGCATTTTCTTAATATTTTTCTGTATCTGATATCCTTTGTCCCCTATCCAGGATAGCTGGGAATGTATTTTGCCCTTGAAAACTGTGAGACCATACATGACTATTTTTATGGAATGTCAGGACCACAAATTTGGTGCAGCTTCACTGAAAGAATAATCTGTTGCTAAAGAAACCTCCTAGTCAAGTGAGTCATGGTCCTCTGGACATGAAAATACAACTAAGTTCTCAGTATTGAAAAGTACATTGTAAACAAAGAGCTGTGACCATACATTTGCTGCCTATGGGCTCCCCTCCATGAAGTAAACACAGGATGTGATTGCCTGTCAACAGCCATGCAAAGGCTTGATCTTTGTCAGGGTCAGTCTCACATAGCTCCTTGCTAAAGTTGACCAGCAGAAACATAGAAGCTCACAAAATACAGCAAGTGCTTGATCAAATCTTTTATTTAGAGTCTTCAAGAACAATTAGGGTTTGTAATGGTTGATATAACACTTTGGGGGGAAGATTTTATGCTACAAATATTCTTCTGTGCTCAGTCTCTATGGGGAAGGAGAAGTCTTTTACTTGGTTAGTGTTACCTCTTTAGGATAAGCTGTAATAGCTTTTGTGGTTATCCCTGCAATCCTTTGTGTTCCCAGTGCCAACATGGCAATGGTTCCTTCAGCACAGTCTAGGAGCCTCCTAGAAGTCTTCTACTGCTCCTGCTAGACTGAGCCTTTTCCTCTTCTAAAACTACCAGCACTTTACTAGCAGAAGTAGATGTGTGTATTTTTGGATTGCACTATATTGTGAAATGTCCATATTGTTGCCACATTCTCCCTGGATAAGCATGCCTTCAGAATTTATGTGGTGGCTTCAAATCCATCTAAGTGGGCTATAACACTTGGACATGTACACACTTATTGCTGTCAGTAGGATTTAAGAAAGTTTTGATGAGGTTTGCTGTGTTGGAGCCTCAATGGTTTTGAAGTGTCCCCTCATATTTCTGAAGGAAATCTGCACAAGATTGGAGTTAGGTTTTAGTCTGTTGGGCCTGTTTTATTTAACACAGGCACTATTTTATTCCATTGACTACAGTATGTAGGCCATATGATTTGTGTCACTGCACAGATATGCTAGAGGAGGTGAAAGGTGTGGGGAACCTTCTTCCTCATAACACAGCAAGGTGACAGCATACTATGTGGTGGATGAAAGTTGCTAGAGAATAGAAATGCTGCCAAAACAAAAGAAATTTTGCACACTGCTCTGTACTGAAAGGATGCCTATGTCGTACTAGTGCAGTGGTGAGGCATTGCAAATTTCTTAAAATTCTGGGTTAAGTACTGAAAATACAACCTTGGTTGCTACATTTCAATGTAGATTACCTTGACGATCTGAAAGGTCTATTCTATGTCATTTAATGGTAATTTAAAATTTGTTTTAAAAATGTGTTTTATGTCAGTAAAAGTGCTTGGTTTTATCCTCCCTTCAAAACTTAAGTGCAGGATCTTGTAAATATGGGCAAAGGTAAAAGCACAGGAGAGTATCACAGTAGCAGGCCCAAGACTGCCAACAGCGGTTCATTTTGAAGGAAGCATTTATTTCCTTTTCCTGTTTTTCAACAATTTTTATGTGGAGGAGAAATGCCTCTGCTGCATAAACATTTTTTAAAATAATGACTTTAAAGGGCATGAACAAGAGCCTGAATCTAAATGTTTTGCTAGTGTTTAAAGAATCTTTAACTCTTGCTTCCCATTTTTTTTTTGTTGTCTTTTTTTTTTTCCCCCCATCCTATAGTATTGCAGGAGCCAAGATTGGTACAGGGCAGATGTGGGCAAAAACAAGGGTGAAATAATTCCTGCCTGTCCATTGTAACCTGTTCTGTTTGGCTAGTATTTTAGCCAAAAAAGGAGTCCAAGTAGCAAGCGGAAGGATAACTGGAACAGGCTGCTCCAGGAAGTTGTGGATGCTCCATCACTGGGTTTGTTCAAGGCCAAGTTGGATGGAGCTTTGAGCAACCTGGTCTAGTGGGACGTGTCCCTGCCTATGGCAGGGGGGTTGGAACTGGATGATCTTTTAAGGTCCCTTACAAACCAAACCATTCTACGATTTTCACTTTCTGCTGCAGATAGAAGGAAGTGAATGAACATAACCAGCTATTTGAGATCCTAGGTTTGGGTACACTTCTGAGAATATTTTCTCTGGGTACAGTTGTCATCCAGCTTCAGGGGCTATAAAGACACCATGTGATGTTTGTTTCTAAGAATACTGTTTGGAGGTAGCAATCCCATGCACTAGGCATGCGGACTACATCTGGTTGCCTGCATATGTAGTTAGAGGAGCACAGTTGGTCTAAACTGGAGCTAAAATAGACCCATAGATTAGAGCTGAATCACATGATTATTTTAAGGTGCTTCAGTGGCACAATTCCCACAACTGAGGACACATAAACAAATAATGATTAAAGGACTTCTTTGTTGCAGGCAGTTCGCTTAGAGTCCCCTGCTTGGCTCTGACCATATACAGCCAAGATCTTTCAGTTTAGATGCATCCAAAAGAGGGGAACAAATAAATTTTTCCATGCAGAGCTCCTGTTTTTCTTATGAGAAGTTTAATTATATTGTTAAAGAATTTTGTAGACTTTCCCCATTTGGTTTTAAGATCTCTGTCTGCCTTTGTTTAGAGTCCATTATTTTCTGATCCCAGTGTTGTCTTAAAGTCTATACAAAAAAAAAAAACCCCACTGTTGCTTTGAGGTAACTTCTGTGAAAGAACTGCACTAAAGGACATTTGCTACAGAAAGACAAAGGATAGAGGAGCTGTGTCTGCAGCTGTGACTTTCCCTTATTACTGATTCTTTCAATTCATCATGTTGCATACCTCTGAGTTCATCAAGTGGCAAAGGACTGTAAGGCACAGGGCCAAGACTGCAGAATAAAGTATGTTCTGGCAATCTGATTTTGATGTGTTGACGGTATATTCTTCCCATAACAGGTTTTTCTCCCTCACTCTGTGCTTGATTTTTGTAGACAGGCATGTACCATAACATATGCCAGATCAACACAAAACAATGTGGATTGTATATGCAGGGGCAACTGTTACAAGCCTGGATCACGTATATGTACATAAAAAGAGCTTGGTCTATCTCTCGCCAGCCACACTGTACCATTATTTCTGATCTGTCTGATAGTTTCACATGCAAATTACACTTGAGCTCAGTGCTCTACACCTCTGGATGAAGGCTACCCTTCTTAACTCAGTATTAATAGGCTCGGAATTACTAGCCTGTGCTTGCTTTGGTTGTTTTGTTGGACAGGGACTGAATATCTTTTTATAGCTTTCAAAATTTTTCCCTGTAGAAATTTCTGGACAGAAAAATGTTTTATAAGGTTCTGACTCCTACTTTTGAAACAGTGTTTCACTTCTAAGTGAGGTAAGTGTTTTTGGAGAATTTCACATAAGCAATTATCCTATTATATGTTAAAAATAATAAGAGAGAAAGCTGGAAGTGACTTGTTGGAAGTGGTGTAGGTAGAATGTGCTGTAGGTTGAAGTAAACCACAATGCTCTCTCCAGGCCCTTCAGCTGCTGTTTACTTTTTTACATGTTTGTTCTTTCTTTCATTGTGATCTTTTGGCACATCACCCAGATGGAGACCACAGTAACTACTGCTTAATTTAGCAGGTTTAGGTTATAAACTGTAGCTTGTAAGGTGATGGGATAGAAAAAGTAGTCCTTTAGCCTTCTCTTTATTGGGGCAGGGAACTCCTGAGAATGAGAGACCACTGCCTGTTTGATGCTGAGCATATTGGCTGGGATGCCACCTGGTCTTTACATAGACCTTGCAAGATCGGGCAGGGCTCTGAACGCCCACTCCTTTAACTGTGCTTTTAAGGAAGGATCGTGAAGCATCTGGCCCTCAGCTAGAAAGTCAGAATGCAGGAAATGCCTTTGCTCGTAGCATTTGCCAACTGTGGTTTCTGGTATGTTGGTGGGTGGGTTCTGAATGTGGCCATCTTGATAAGAAAATGCCTAAAGCCAAACCCTGTTCATCAAAGCATCATTTTCTTTATCTCTTATTTCAATTAAAGGTAGAGTTTCTAAAAACAAAAACTTACGGTGCTCCTCTCAGAACCACATTTAACCTCTTAAGCCTTGTCATGTGCATCAGGAGTAGCCAGGTCACGGTTAAGGATCAGGTTTATCTTCCCAGTTGAATCCATTTCCTTGACTTTCTCCAAAGAATTTTTTATCTCCTGAAATGCTGCATGTTGTGTCTTATCATAAATGAAAGTTGGGGTGTTTTTTTCTGTAAAGATTGTAGAGGGAAAAAAAAAAACCAAACAACACCAACAAAAAAAGGTTATTATGTTTTCAAAAGTGTCCCCGTTTTGATTTCACAAATTATAAAAATGTAAATATAAAAATATGCTCCTGTCTAGGGTTATTATTATTCATATTTTTCTTCCTCAGGAAGAATGGAGAAAGAAAACATCCCCTAATTTGATTGGGTTATTTGAGGTGTATATTGTCTAGGCTTTGTTTTTTGAGAAGTAAGCTTTTAAAAAATGTATTTGAGATTCAAGTAGAAGGGTGTGGATGACGTTAGGTTTTGGAAAGGAATTGCATTTAAGCAGAATGCATGTTTAAATAATACTGATAGGAATAAAATACCAGTGAAGGATCATACTAAGCTTATTTCTTTTCTGTACACTTTCTTACACTCCCCAAATGTCTGCTATCTACTATTCTTTGGGTTCAGAACTGGTCTAGACCAGCTGTTTTTGTATAAAATCCCAAGTGTTACAGATGTCCATTTAAATTAAGTGATGCAGAAGGAGTCTTTGTTTGTAGTATTTGGAGAGTCAGGACCTGCTGTTGGTCCCTTCCCCACTGTCAAAGGGTGGCACTAATGTCTTCACTGAAAGGGTTGTAAAGCCCTGGAACAGGCTGCCCAAGAAAGTGGTGGAGTCACCATCCCTGGAGGTATATAAAACACATGTGGATGAGGTGCTTAAGGACATGATTTAGTGGTGGGATTGACAGTGTTAGGTTAATGGTTGGGCTCGATGATCTGAAAGGTCTTTTACAACTGAAATGATTCTATGAGGCACCCCCATTGGGCTTGCTCAAGTCCCATGGAGCCACAGCGCAGGGCAAAGCCCACAGGAGTGTTTCTCCCAGCTGTGTATTTCCCATCTGCCTTAGTTTCATAAATACCCAAGCTCCCATGGTGTGGGTCAGGGTGCTGTTTTCCTTCCTCACAGGCTGCATACACCGCTGCCATGTTCTCCTTGTATGTGAGGACAGGTGGCTGAGACATGTGGGCAAGATGGAAGGGAGCAGGCTGTCCTGTGGGCAGCATCCCCTTGGGACCAGCTGGACAGTCTGCTCAACCTGGCCATGAGGAAAGAGCCTGCTGGTCTGTTTGGAATCCCATGTTGTCACAATGCTGGACGTGAACCAGTTAAGCACCCACCCAAGTTCTATTTGGCTTTGATTATGCAGTGTTCTTTGCACAAGTATCAGTGTCCTTGGTGGTTTTAATGATCATATCAGAAGTATGCATCTTGGCTCTCTTTCCCCTTTCTAAATAGACTGGGGAAAGCCCAAAGATCCTTGATTGATTTCAGATCTCTTTGGAGGCTTTAGAAGCCCTCACTGAGATAGCATCTGGCTTATCAGAATCTGAAATGGTCTTTTTAATAGCTCCAACATTAAATAAGAGTGAAGCTTTATCGCAGAACATCTCATCAATAGTTAGCTTACTTGTTGGCAGACCGTGACGAATTCAGTTTAATGCTTCCATCCTGCTTTTAGGCTCTATCTTAGCATTTGGAGCTGATGGGATTTGTCTGCTTTCTGCAGGGCCAAATCCTAAAGTCCTTGCTTGGTTTTAAGCTCAGAATTTCACAGCAGTGTCAGTGTATATGAATGAATGCTGATGAAAAAAGTGCAAACCTGTTGGTTTTTTTGTTTGTTTGTTTTTTTGGTGTTTGTGGGGTTTTTGTTTTGTTTTGTTTTTTTTGGTCATCGTTTTTTTTTTTAAGAAAAAACATGTTCTCAAGTATTAGAAGTGTTTGAAACTCTACCAGGTTTCTAAAAATGCTTCTGATTTCTCTCATACTTTAAAAAAATGTTTATTGGAAACATGATTTTAATATTTTTGAAGAGTTTTAGTGAATTAAAATTTCAAGTGGCCATTTTAGTGAGATGTTCCTAATTATTACTATAAAACCTTGAAAAGACGGTTAGAAGATTGTTCTCTAAGGACAGGTTTGTCTCCAGTTGCTTGTGCTTTGGAATGATAGAAAGTGACTGCTTTGCGAATGTAAGTTGATTAGATGGGAAGGGTAAGTTCCTGTTATAATGAATTATTTTAGGAGGAAAGTTGTAATAATGCATATGCATTAATATCTCCAGAACCTCAAAAGCCTGTAAGAGCCTCTGGAGGAGTTCCTGGAAGCATTCCCATCCTGTGAAGTTTATTCATAAAATGTGATGCTCTGAAGCCTGCTCTCAGAGCACAAAACATCCTTAGGAAACTACAGCCATGATGGCTCTACAGCTTGGGCTGCAGCCTTTGGCATATCTGGAGGGGACGTTGGCCATTTGAAAAGGAAAACAATTATTCTTTGTAGCCAGTGGTTGATATTTCTCTATGCAAGATGGACAGTAAGTGACTCTTGATAGCTACAGTATTTAAATCTCCTCGAAAACAAGTCTGTCAGCTCTTTTGGGGGGAAAAACTTACATTTCTCTTAAGCCCCTTACTGACACTTTTTCCAGGAGGAATTGAATGGAAAAGGGAGACTATTGGTTAGTGGTAGCTTGCAGAGAATGTAAGAATATCCCAGTGCAGTGAGAGCTGATGAGGGCTTCTTTTATGTTCAGTGATGTCAAAGGGGATTTTACTGTTCTTTGCCTAGTAGAAGACCAGCTGAGGTTCAGGCCTTTTCTTCACCATCTTGTAGCATGCAAAAAACCCCACTTTACTGGCTAGTGCAACTTTGGGAAAGGTATATATTTGTACCCAAATGAAGTTCCAAAGAATGCTGTGCAGAGACATGGGAGATCTGGGAGAATTGTACAGGGACTCTGATATTTGTGAGAGTGGTTCAGTAATTGGGTTTTAATTATTGTGGGAAGGAGATAACTCTGTATTTATCAGTTTTCCCCTAAACACAGGTGAACACTTAGATTTCTTTTTCCTACTATCAGATCTGTGAAGCTTTTCTCACTCAGTTACCCAGCTGGCTGACAAACTATTTGGATGCTCACTTCAGCACATAGTTGAAGTCCTCATGCAAGCTCCTGTGTTATGCCCACAGAAAAATAGAGGTGGGGAATGCATGCAACACGGGTGTCTCTGAGGTTGCCCTTATCGAATGACCCATTTCTCAATGTTAAGAAATCTTCAGGATGTTGTGATGATGGGTAGGTTTTGAAGGAAGGACATGACTGCTGTGAAAGGGAAGCAAGCCTGGTTGCAGTCGTTCAGCTTGGGGACTTCACTAATAATCCATATGGTGCCACTTCATCCCTCAGTCACTGGCTGCTGGGCTGATAAGGATGCTTTCCTAAGTCCATGAACAATGGTGAAAAGTTGAGACTCTGTCTTCAAATGGAAAGCATGGTGCAGAAGCTTGTTTACAAATGCATTTTTTTCATGGATACCTTAATGCAAATAATGTTTAAAAGTTAAAACCAAAACAGACCTAGAAAGATAACAAAACAACCCATGTGCAGTGTAAGGGGTTGCAGCTTCCCCTCTCCTTCCTTCCCATGGGTCTGCCTCCTGGGTGGCTTGTGGCTTTGTGCTGACGGGGGAACCCAAGCCTGTGCAATAGGTCCTGGTGGCTCAACTGTGATCTGAACATCAGAGCTGAGAGTCTTTCCTCATATGCTGTTACCTGTCTGGGTAATGGTTCAGATGCTAGAGCATTTAGGTCAGTGGTCCAAGGCTTCCTGTCCATTATGCTTGATACTGGGTATGCTGTGCTGCACTCAGGAGGCACTGAGCTGGGGTGACCATTTGTAATGGCGCTTGCCATTGTCTCCACCCACGTCATCTGGGTAGTATGGATGAGGTCTGGAGCCTCAAGCACATTGGACCCTCCTTTTGCAAACTGGTCAAGCTCCTTAATGTGGGTTTGAGGGTGTACAATGTAAATGGGAAGAAATCGCGGTCTTGCAAGTTTGCTCAAACCTGGCTTATCCTGGTAGCGTAAAGTGGGAGATGAGACCCATTTTCCAGGAGAAGCTAGTAAGTAGATACATGGTGCCTTAAAGAGTTGTTCACATGCTATTCTTACTTAAATTACAAGATATTTCAGGTAATTCAGTGCAGAAATTTATATTAACACCTGGGTATGCAGAAAAATAACAAAGAAAAAATATAGTTGGAGTTTTTTATTACACTGGAGTAATGTAAGTCACCAGATCATTATGTCCTGATGCACGTGCTGTGATGCAAATATTGAACATTTACAGTGCTTTCATTTTAACTCCTCTATACCCTTTTATGTGTATTACCCTGCAATTTTTTTGTTTTGTTTTGTTTTTGTTTTTTTTGTTTTTTTTTTTTTCTTGTAAAGATGCTGCAGTGCAGACAGCAGTGCCTCTATGTGGCGGAGCCCCAGGTGCCTGCCTGCAGGGGGCAGAGAGGAATTTTGCTATGCAGGGAGAGCTTTGCTCAATGGACCAGGTGTAAGCATGGTTTGCTTTTTTTATTTTTCCCATTGCTTTTCTCTAGAACATTAGGCATGAGCCGTGGCTGGAGGCAAGAATCCAGCCTTGATGGTGTGCTGTCCTGATCTGATATGACAGGCCTCGTGGAAGTGTTCAGCCTTGAGCCTTTGTTGCTTTCAAGAGGGAAATCCCATTAGATATCAACTGTACCAATGAGACTGGAAGATTTTGTGTTTAGATTTTGAGTTGGTTTTTTGGGTTTATTTTTGGTTTTGGTTCTCCTTCAGAAGAGAACTGTTGGAAAAATAGATGTTGGACATACCATGTTTCTTGACTAGTCCACAGGGCTAGGCTTCTAATGCTTTTTAATTTCCTATTGGGTTTCTCCCAGGAAAAAGCTGGAATGTCTTGCTACACAGGGCAAATCGATTTCCTGGGTTGCTGGGTCATCTTGGAAAATAAAAATGGCTTGGGACAGGAGTGCTAAGGAGGTTTATTAAACAGTGGGAGTTGTGAGTGAGTCCAAAAGTTAGGACAGCGATTAGCATGCTGAAGAAACCTCTTTTGTGAACCACAGAAGTGAAGGGATAACAAGGACAGTTCAGATCCATTCCTTGCCAATTTGTTAAAGTGGATTTGAATGAAATTGAACGTATAACTAGCCCCTAATTTCCAATGCATTTTTGTGTGGGTTTAGCAATCTGATTCCTGTCAAACCCAATGACAGTCATACTGACGCAAATACCAGGCAATATTTAGACAATTTGGGAAAGGTATTTTGCCAAACAAGAAAAAAAAAAACCAAACAAAAAACCCCAAAAGCCCACAACAAAACAAACAAACAAAAAACCCCAACCAAAACAATACAACCAAACCTCTCTCTTTTGACATGCATTCCTATAAGTATCAGAAATACACAAGTAGAGGGAAAACATACCAACATTTTGACCATTCTAACAAAAATCATCCTGTACTGGTCTTTTTTTGGAATGTTTTTTGAAGTTTTCCACTGGCTAGAGGCTTTTGAAAGAAAGAAAAGACACATCTTCTGTCTTGAATTAACTTTGTTGATGATTAACAGAGCACTGCAGTATGTGTGGTGTGTTTTAATTAAATCAGAGGAGACATGATTTGGACAAGATTTTAGTTTCACTTTGAAAGTTATTAAATAAACTGACACTGATTGCTCTCTGAAAGTTCCTGGGAGCATCTGGTTAGTTGGTAGTCTCTGTGAAGCTAGTGAAATAAAGCCCCTTCCAAAACACCTAAGGGCTATTACCAGATACTAAAAATGAGTACTCCAGTCAAACGGGTGTAACTGATTGTTAACCTGCACGAGTCAGGGTCCTAGTTGAGGCTCCAGTTTCATATTTTTAAGCTAATCTCAGGATCAGAAAGGCCAAAAATGAGTATTCCTAGTCAAGTTTTGCATTTGGAATACCTCTGAGCTGTTTCACGTGTCATAAGCTGTTGAACCGTTGCTGCCTTTGGTGGAATTCGGATGGCCTTTTCTACCAGAGTTTATTGGGTTGTTTGTGAAGTCAAGATGCTGACAGGGGCTTGGATGTTGTTCATCAGTAAAATTCAGAGTATCATAAGATAGGGGCTTTTGGTGCAGGAACGTCTCCATAAATTGGCCCAGCAGGAAATGCTCTTCTCTTCCCAGAGCTGTGTGCGTGTGTGCCTGTGCACAGATTTATACAGACTCTTCTAGCAGAGAGGGATCAAGCTTGAAGCCTGAACTTGGACCATGGCTTCAGACTGAAGCGAGACAGTGGATACTGTCACTGGTATGTGGTGGCACACAAGGGTGAACAGACCCCATGCTTCACACTTTGAGTTTACTGTTGTTTACTGGGGTGTCTGTTGAAGAGCTTGGGCTTAGGCTTCCACCCATGCCCACTAAGCAGTAAAATCAAGGCATGGCCTGTTTTGGCTAGAGATTCATCTATCCTCTATGTTCGTATCACACCTACCACACTGTGGCTCTTTCTGTTTTTTGTGGCTAAGTCTGAAGTGAATAGTAATGTTTGGAGCATGCCTGTTAATTTATTAAAAATAACAAATAATTTCATATAAAACCTGTTGTTGAAAGCATTGTTGAAATTAACTATTGCCAGAAGCAGTTCGGGCAGAGAGAATTTGCCTCTACATTATTGGCAGCTTACTCAGCTTTCTGTTTTGTGGGCTCTGCAAGTATTATCCTACATGGCTGTAAGCAGAAGTCCTGCAAGTCCACTAACAGGTTTCTGGACTGTATCCTTTGCGCTAAAGCTGCAATTTATTAATAGCAGTTATTGCTCCAAGCAAGCTACAGTTCAGGTATAAATGAGAGATGGCAATTTTTAAAGTTTGCCAGCCAAAATAACAGATTTATTTTTATTGCTGTGAGGCTGAGCACGTGTCCATGAAAAGCACAAAAGAATGGGTGCAGAAGTGAATGGGAAGGTGGTAGTCCTTCCCTCTGCTGATGCTGGCAGCTGGAGAGAAATGAGCTCCTGCTCAGAGCAGGAGGGCACCAGATTCTGACCCTTGCTAGTGACAGTGCCAGGGCATAGGGAGGAGAGGTAAGGATAGCCTTTCTGAATGCTTCCCTCATAAGCTTTCCTCCATTTCAGTTGTTCAAATGACCAGAAGGTAGCTATATTCTGACTGTTATATGGAGGCTATTGTTTATTTAAACTTAGTGTTTATTTGAAAGCAGTGAAAATGTAACAAACAAAAACTATGCTTTGGTGGAAATAGTCTATCACACTCTTGAAATAATATGCTGCTTTATTTCTGGATTGTGCATTGCCCTATAAGTAACTGATAGAGAATGCAAACACCAGCAAATATGTTTTTCAAATCAAGATTCAATTTACAGTGGAAGTTCTCATTGGAATATTATTTTAACACTTGTATCGGAGTTTGTTTTGTTCACTGCTACAGCCATAAATGCAATCAGTAGCTTTGCCATGTGAGAAGCAGGATAATGTTAACACCTCAAAATCTGAGGGCAGTCAGAGAAAATTAAATTATCTTCCCTGCAGAGGACCAAACTCCTGCTTGTGCTGTCCAAGACTGACCTGTCCCAGGAAAGCAGGCATCAGATAGGATTGAATGCTGCATGGGCTCTGTATAGGCCTTCAATATCTGGAAATATGTTATTGCAAGTGTTTACAATTTCAGGCTTCAGGCTTTTGCATTTTGATGTACAGGGTTATGTTCCCAATCCTGCAGAACTTGTCTGTGCAAATAGTTCTGTCATCTGCTAAGGCATTAGCTACATGATAATGTGTCTTGTCTGAGTATGCAAACTCTGTTTGCATGTGACTCCATGAATTTCCACATGTCCAACCCCCAAACTACATATTCCAATTTGAATATGTATTTTAATACATATAACCACTTACATGGCTGGGTTAAGTATTACTCACAGGTTTTACTGAACACTTTAAAACTTTAGGCACTGCTGCTGTTTAAAGGCATCCAGGTAGATATAACTACAGGTTACCGTTAAAAAATAAGGGGAGGAATAGATACCATAGCCGTATGAAGGCTTCTTAGTACTGGGCCCTGTAAGAGTGTGGAAAACTTACCACTGGGAAATGGTAGAATCTCCATTACTTGAGATACTTAAAACTGGACTGGGGAAAAAACCCCCCCAAAATAAACAACGTAGTAAGAGACAGTTCAGCATTATTTGACGATGAAGTACATAGCCTTGTTTTTATCAGTACTCAGGAGGTTTACTCCAAGACCTTATTCATGGGTTGCCAGACTGCATATGATTTAATATGCCAAGTGGTTCATCTGTGAAGTCCCTGCTCATATGCTGGTGTCCTAGAGAGAAATATCATAGGAAGGTGCATGCAGATGGTTTTTGCCCTGTGAGATGCATACAGTGAGTTCCCTGCAGTGAACTGCACTGGGGAATTTCAGAACAGCCCTTAAGCCAACAGAGTTTGTTCCGTGAGAACATAAAAGGGAGTGTGGCATCTTTTGCTTTCCCAGGGAGGGAACAGTTAAAAATATTTTTCAAACAAGGAGCAGATGTTAATGTCATTAAAATGGATTTTCATAAAAACCAGAGTTCTGCTTCTCTTGCAAAATGCCAGTAGCTCTGCAAACTTCTACAGGTCTGCCTACTTATTTCAGACTAGGGGTACAGAGGAGAGGCATTGCAGGTGAGCTATTTGCTGTCTCTGAAACGAATCAGATTCATTTCTGTAAGTTCTTTGCCCATTTTAAAACTGCCTCAGCTGGGAAAAGGATTAAGCAAAGAGCTAAAGAAACATGACTGTGTTTGAGTAACAGGACAGGAACAACGAGCAGCACAAAAAATCCACTGTTGACAAACAGGTACAAAAAGGAACAGGCTACAAACTGAAAGGCATGGTCTAGATGGGGCGTGTGATTCTGTCAGGTTCTAAATTCACTATAATCCCAAGAGCAAAAGGATGCACAGGCTATCCTGTGCTCACTCAGAATTCTGTCCTACGCATGCAGGATGGCTAAAGGTAAAATAACAAACAAAATATTAAGTGGCTCTCTTAATGAACTCTGGACATTCTTATTGTTAGTATGAGTAGACATCAGAACCTTCCAGTAATAATTTCCTTTTGGAAAGCTTTCATGTCTCCCTCCTCCTCCGCATTTTGCTGTTTTTAATGTTGAAAAACTAGGAAAGGCCTTATAGTTCCTTTCATTGTTGTAATGAGCTCTATATGAGCCATATGACTTGAGTTCATTACTGTGAATGACACCTCTCAAGTGACCTAGTTTAGTTAGTGTCTGTTTACTTAGTGTTTTCTCTTTCTAGTGTCTTCCTTAGAGGTTTTGATGTCCTAGAGCCAAGTAATAATCTCTGAAGCATCAGAACTTACAAGGAAAGCAGGTTGAGACATGCATCTCCTACCTTCGTAATTTTTCATGTTTTAGACACCCATGTGAATTTTTGAAATGATCTAGGGGAAGGTGATTTGCCTCTTCCTGCTCCATATGCAAGATCTTCACCTCAGGGACACTGTGTACTGACAGTATCCCTCTCAGTTAAGTTACTGAAGAAGGTAAACAAATATTTGTCTTTAAAATAATAAAGGGATTGTTAAGTGCAAGGATATATAACTCGCTCAGATCGTCCTCTCACTTTTTTTTTTTTTTAAAGGGGTTGCATGCACAGCAAGATTTTGGCCATGTCAACCTGTTTCAGGGAAACCAGTTCTGCACTGCTGTAAACTTATGGAGATGATGGGTCAGCACCCAAGTGAATATGAATGCTTGGCATTGCACGGTAGCCTTGGCAGAGCCCTCTTTTGTGTTGCAAACTGAATCACAAAACATCCCTGCAGCTTTTGTTAAAACAGTGATGTTCCTCAGTTGAATGGGCCTTGTGGACTTAAATGATGGGCACAGCTCCAAGGACAGCTGAAGGTGAAGCCTCCTGGGCACTCACCAGTGCAGCAATACGCTGCTCATGTGGGTTAGCCCTGGTCCAGTAGACAGTGTGCTCGTTGCCTGTACACAGTGCCTGTGTCCAGAGTGGCACATTTGATCTTGCAGTTTTGCAAGCATGACAAATCAGGGCTGTAGCAATTTCTGGATGGAAAAAAACAAACCAAACATCAACACTAGTGCTGCCAAATTAAGAATTGATATGTGGGACACTAACCTGCAGAGTTCTTTGAGCAGTTGTTGACAAGGATACCTCTCACAGATTAACACTACAGAGAGACTGATGCTGGGCAGAGAGACTGATGCTGGGCAGAGAGACCGCTGCTGATTGGAAGTGGGCTTTACTTACTTTATTTATCTTCAGTTCTTCATCTGCAGGCAAAGATGGCACATGTATTGAGGATAGACTCATGTGGCCAGCATTGCTTATTGCCCCATCAATAGGCAAATGGTGTCTGTTATCAGTAGTGTTGTAGAGATATGGGCAAGAAGATGCAATTTGTTGTTAGAAGTATTGCGCCAAATAAAATATAGGCTGACTGTGTGAATAATTTTCTCATTTAGAGTGAACTTCTTCAGACTTTTATGATGCAAAACATTATTTGGAAAAGCAAAGAAAAGGAAATTTTAATTCCTCTGACTGCCCTGTTATAAGGGGCACATTTTAAAATGTCTCTGGGGTCTCTTTAAAAGTGCAAGAGGATTCCCCTGTTCCTAATGACCCAACAAATAGGTCGGATTTGCCATCTAGAGACAGGACCTGCATGATAGTAGGGGCAGATTTTTCAAAAATCTCAAACAGTTCTTTGAAGATATGGAGTGTAATGTTTTAGAGAAGTCAGTTTGCTTTAATTTCTGTGCTGTGTGGAAACAGTTTTGTTTGTGAGCACTGCAGTAATGTGTTTCTAGGGTGGATTGAAAAGAGCGTAGAACTCACTCAACTGGAAAAAAAAGTTTGTGACACAGTAGTAAATACAAACCTGTATTAAAAAACTGTAGGGCTACCTTGGAACCCAGCTTACAGGTTCACAAACATTAACCCTTACATCTGATTAAAATGTATATTTTGTCAGAACAGCGATATGATCTCTAACTAATGCTCTTCCAGAGGGAAGAATCCTGCTTCTGTAATTCCCCAGTAATAGAAATGTTTGGGTTTGTTTTTTTCTTTTTCTGGGAAAAGTAAATATGACTCCCTTCTCACCAGCATTTTTTAAGGACTGTATGCATGCATGCTGCCTTACATGCCTTCTTTCCCTTGAGGTCAGTGTAAAAGAAGCAGAGATAGCCTGTTGCACCCTCAGCTCATTTGCAGATCTCTCTGCAATCACAGAAATGGAATTCACATTTTTCTCCCTTTGCAGTCAGCGCTATTGGCCTTTCCTTGCTCCAGACCAGAATTTCAGTGTCATTTATACATTAAAAGATGGGGGGTTTACATGTGCTTTAAAACAAGGGGCTGAGTCTGCAGAAGGTGTATGTGAAGAAATAGCAACTTCTTGAGGTATTGCAGACCTGTTTCTGAGTGTGTAAAAACCCCTGAGCTTGTGCACAGGAATCATTCACCTATCAGTAAAGCCCAAAATTGTTATTACCTCTTCACAAAGTTATGGGGAGAAAAAAGCCCAGAGTTATTGACTTCAGGATGTGAGCAGAAGGTGAATGAGTATCAGTGCCCCAAGCAAAGTGCAGTTTCTTGCAAGCTGCCAGGGTTGATGCCTCTTTGGGCATCCAGCATCCTCCATAGCTTTGTGTGGAGAGAATTGCCTCAGTGCTCACTCCAAGGTAAGAGTGCCACCTACTGAACCCACACACACTTTCCCACAGAAGGGTGAGTTTGCAGTAAAGATTTCCCTTCAGAGTACTAATCTATCCACACCCACTCTTGTAATTTATGAGGTTTAACAAGATCAGAGCCTGGGGTGGAATGGCTGTGGGACTGCACAGTAAGCTCTTTCAGTTTACTCACATATGTGGGCTTAAAGGGGTATGAGAGCCGAGCATGTGAAATCATGGTAACTGATGGTGCCTTCATTTAAA
Organism: Megaceryle maxima; assembly: GCA_024605025.1. NCBI lineage: Eukaryota > Metazoa > Chordata > Aves > Coraciiformes > Cerylidae > Megaceryle > Megaceryle maxima. Next base: position 4,617 of record JANHGN010023020.1, on the reverse strand, counting down.
TCACTTTGTTTGCATTTCTATTTCCTGCCTCATTCACTGGATTAGATGGAAGAACATTGAAGAGAGTCTGTTAGGTTGGATTTAGCTCCAGCCCTGTTTTTAATCCCTTTGCTAAACACAAGATGGTCTTACCTTAACTGCAGTTGAGTGTGCAGATACTTCCACCTCCTGTGATTTGTTCCTGTTTGGCAATCACCCTCCAGTCTCAAGCTATCTGATCCAGCTTGATCTTTCACAAGTTAGACTGGATGCAAGTGCCTACAAAATGCTTAGGCAATGATTTACGATCAGAAAGGAGGACTGTTTCCTTGACCATTGTTTTATATTTTCATCCTCTCCCCTCATCTCTTGGCAGGCTGGAATGTGCCTTTCCTACAAGCAAATACTTGTGAAGGCACCTCTGCAGTGCTCAGGCTGCTCAGTGCTCAGATGAGATTGCTAAACAGAAGCACTTCTTGTGATAGCTGAATGGGAAGCAAGCATTTGTTTGTCAAGTTGAGCAGCTGAGAAATCTGCAGTAATTTCTGGAACTGAGCGCCCAGACATAGTAAAGAGGATCTATTAGAGAGAATACAGTAAAAAAAAAAAAAAAAAATCAAGAAAAAAAAAATCATATGATCACAGAGCAGAGGAGGGTGAAGGGAGGGGGGAGGATACAAGATAGATAATGAGCTTGACAATGGGCAAATAGAGAGTGTCATTACCAGAGCTCCGGGACAGACCAAATGGTTAACCTGTGGGGTGGAAAGAGCATCCAATGAGTCCTGCACGCCTGAAAGGATAATGGCATTTTTATTATCTCATTCCACGCCCTGATCATCTGTCCATTTGCTCCCTGGAGCTGGCAGCAGTTTGCACTGATTCATACGCTGCAGACATGATCAGCAGATCATACTGCAGGCAGAACTTGTCAAGCCTTTCCAAGTGAGTTGCCGATTTATTACAATATCTGTATGGATTTAGCCTTTTGGTGCTCTGTAGGAAGTGCTGGATGATGGTGATGGGAAAGGGGAACGGAACGGTGGAAGCTGATTGAACTGGGGAGTAAGCACTGGATGCAGACTGGGTTCTTCTACTTCTCTCTTTTCTATATTGTGCTCTATTGTTTAAAGGAAAAGTCTGTGCCTTTATGAATTCCTCTTACCTGAATTGCAGAATTTAAGTTGCTTTATTCGTTGACAGAGTACGTTGGAAGGACTGGTTGCTAATCGGAGTCCTGTTAATGGGAAGTTTGCAGGAGTTTGATAGTTTGTGTGAAAGGTTTTGCATAACTCAGGGTGCTTAATTCACTGAGTAAATGCAGTCCTCATGGCAACATTCACCCCTGAATGTGGGAGGGAAGCAAGAAAGTAAAATCAGTTAGCCTGTGTAATATCGCCAAATAAATTATCTGCTTAATTTGGGTTCTGTGGTGTTGTTTTGTTTATCTGCTTTATATATTGAGGGGTGGGAAACAGGACACTACAATGTTTTTAAAATACTGTTATTTATACAAGGGTTGGTTTTGTTTTGTTTTGTTAATTTGGGAGAGATTTGGGAAAGCAACTGGCCTTTCTGGGTGCCTGTTTTTGGAGTTTCTACTGTGAAATCCTGTGTTCTTGGAGGGAGGGGGAGCTCAGAGATTCCTGAAGCTCAGCCCCTCCAAGAAGTCCCTTCCAGGAATCTGAAATCCTTCATGGTGATTTCGGAAATTGGGCAATAAAAAATAATTTAACTAAAAGCTTGTCAAATGGATTTGTTTTGTGTTGGTTCATGGTGAAGTACAGCTGCAAGGCACAGTGGCCAGTCCTCCCGAAATGCTATACTGGAATGGGGAGTAGTTATGTCAGAGCACCAAGTTCTTTGCGAGAGCATGAGGGGAAAGCAAGGAAGGGAAAAGGGTTGAGTGAGATTTGGTCACTTTATATTACGCCTGTGCTGATATAATTGGCGGAAACCTTGACTCTTGATACCTACTGTGGGGAGCTGGCCCTGAGTACATTGACCCAGGTTGAAGTCTCTGAGGTGACTTTCAGACCCTTTCACTGGTCTGCACTGGGGCTGATTTAGCTAAATATCAGGGAGTATTTTGCTTAAAAAAATAGAAATCACTGAATATTTTTGCTGAGAGAGATTCTTCTCCAGTCGCCTTTGGGTGAGAGAGGGAATCAGAGGTGTGTTAACTTTATGCCTGGTGTTATCTCCGAAGCGTTGGGCGAGCACTGGGAGGAATGACCTAGCTCATGTATGCTGTAGCACCCACAGTTACATTCTGTGAAATGAGTTCATTAAAATCGGTGAAATTATATCCGAGTGAAAAAAAAAAAAATCCTTTTCTCCTGAAGCATGATTAGCTACTACACTGTTTTCTTCCTGTATTTTGGGAGATTTGTGTTCTGTAGCAGCTTCTAAACAAGAACAGACACACCTTGAAAACCAGACATGGGTTTGCTTTTGTTAAGACTCACAGTAGCATATTTGAAGAAGAGGAGCAAAGCTATCTGGTGAGGACTCTGAAGAGGAATCAAATGTGTGGCCAAAACCTGGATTTATTCCCTTTTAACAAACATCTCCATGACCTCAGACCAAAAGTGGGGAAGACACCCGTAGCATTACACACAAAGTTTTCTTCAAAGCATTGCTCAGTGAAATACATGATGAAATACTGTTCTTCCCAGGCTGAGGTGTAACGTAATCACTCCAAGTGCTCAGGTCTTCTCAGGGGATTGCAAAGGAAAAGGAAAGGAGTATTAAAATCCTTATAAGCTAACTCTCTGGAGACTCTCCAGGGAAAAGGAGTCGGCTGTTACTGCATTGTTTTGAATGAGGTACAGTGGGATTTTTAACTTATTGCAAATGTCCTCTCATGGCCCCTTTAAATGATCGTTTCATCTGCATTGTTTAAAGATACTCTCTATGCTCTCAGTGTACTTGTAGCATTTGTAGAAAATGTTGTAAATAGCTGAATGTAATCCTGTTAGCATTTGATACACTAGAAATTAAAAGCAGAAGCTCTTATCGTAGCCAAGAAATCATTCTGGTTGGCCTGAAACTATAAAGACTACTTAATAAACGTGTAGGGATTGAATTGGTTTACTTTGCTGGACACTAAAGTGTTTATTGTTCAAGTTCCTAAGCAAAAGTAATCTCTGTCAACAGGTAGAATGTTTTCTCACAGCAAATGGTAACTTTTGTTTTAAACTTTACAGGTCCTGGGCAGTGTGGTTGCTGGAAGTTCACTCTTCCACAGCTCTTTTGTCATATTGTATGCTATCTTTTCTGTTTCTGGACTGGATGTTCAAGGCTGATAATCAGCTAGTTTTGTTAGGAGAAGAGAAGGGTTGAAGACAATGCTTCTCCACAAACAGCAGGAGTGTTGGTGCCACTGTGTTATTGGGTTAATTCTGCTCCAAAAATCAGTTCTGCTCATTTTCACTTGAAGCCACCTCGTGATTTCCTTCTGGTCTTCTCTATTGGCGATGCATTTCATTTCTGTTCTCCAGTGGGCAATGACCTGAATCCTTAATTTGTAAAAGCCTCTTTACATTACTGAGGTAAAATAAGTTGGAGATAATGTAACTAAAGACTGGGTGCACAAAGATGTTAGCCTGTAGTGAGCCTGTTTGTCTTCATTTTGAAAGCTAAGAATCCAGCTCACCTTTTGAAAGTGGCTCTTCCCCAACAGTGACAAGTGTACCATGGGCCAAGAAACAGGCATTTTTCTTACAACATCCTGTCTGTTTGTGGGCTGAAATGTTTATATGCAAGGTGCAATTCAATGCCTGATGTCTAGGAATGAAGTCTGAAATGCTTGGGATAGTGAGTGAGTGTTTTAATGTAAATATGTTTATCTCTGGGTTGACCCACATATTTATGTTAAATACTGTAGCAGCAATGCTCCATGTATATGAAACATTCTTGACATATTAATTGTCAGCACCTGAATGAAATACATGTGCTTTCATGTCTGGTTTACACATCAAGAGGGACAGTGGCTAGTGAAGACTCAGTGTTTTTAAGTGAGATTATCCTCAGTGGAAGGAACATTATGGCAGGGAAAGGACAAGTATATAAGGCAACATCTTCTCTGAGACTTTGCAGCCCACTTGCCTCAGTGAAAGATCCTTTTTTTTTTTTTTTTCAGCATAAGCAAGGAGTTGGGTGTTGGGAGCACAAAGCTGGAGTATGGAGTTCTGGGCATACCCCTGAGTCTGAAGTGACGATGCTTTGAGAATTGAAATTCTAAGATTTTGTCAGAGAAGAAATGATGCTGGAGATTTTAATGAAAACTCTGAGCTGAATTTTTCACCCTATCCAAGCCTTGGTTCAAACCAGGACAGTGCTGAGAGATACCAGACTCAACCTGGTGCTGCTCTCTGTGAATCCAAATACCTGAAACAAGCTGTGAGAATTGTTTCTGATTAAAGGTACATTTAGCAAAACCAAGAAAAATTGGGAGAGTTCTGGGCAGGGCAGAATTAGTCTGGGAGTTTACATCAGGTTTTGGAGGTTAGTTTTGTCTAAATTAAAAAAAGAGGAAATACTTTTTAGGTTGGTTTTTTTTTTTTTTTTTTGTTTAAGTTGTTTGGTTTGGGTGGTGGTGTGTTTTTTTTTTTGTTTTGGTTTGGTTTTTTTGGT